>ML423119.1:0-137782 GCA_005239525.1 Nicotiana knightiana | reverse complement strand
TATATGTATGTATCATAAAATAATAATTATTTTCATCAGATATTTCCATATAAGTACGCATAAGTCACAATAAGGTATCCGAGTACTTCTATGATCAAGATTTCTTTCGCTTGCTAGGATCATCACTCGTCATTTATCAAACTTAGAGAAAACACAATTATTTTTAAACAAAAATATTCTATTTAAAAAGAAAATTCTAACTTTTGTTATGGCAAACTTTAGTTGATTACCAAACGAAATTAGGAATCTTTTTATACCCTTTTTATCTATATTTTGAATTGTAAAAAAATGCTATATTTTTACTTTGAACACAATTTAATTTCTTCTTAAAAAGTTCCAAGTTTATTTTTAATTTCATATAAGAAAAGACCATCCTTACTTCTTTATCAAATTATTTTTAATGTGAATTTATCAACGAAACTAAGAATATTATAATTCAAACAATTATTTATGGATGTCCATATTATTTTAACGTTGACATTTTCTCTTAAGTCTTACCCTTTAATCATGTACTGATTTTTTTAAAAACAATATATATGTATAATATTAAAATTATTTTACAGCGAATGGAGTAGTAGGTAAAACTAAAGCATATTCTTAGTTTGAAAATTAAAGTTAAGTTGTAAAAGGTATTTGAAAACTATATTTAGACTTACCTTTTAAAGTTTTTTCGGGAAATTTAAGAGTTATAGACAAAATGAAATGTTGTTGTAAGCACTGTTAATACAACTTAATATATTATATCTACTATGTATGGACTTCTAAAATAAAATTCATGTATCAGAATTACCATAAGCAATATGAGGACTTATGTAAAATATTGTTTATTTCTTTATAGAATTAGCTAAATATAATTAATTTTTATTATTTTTAGAAAATTTTATTATTTCATTTAATTTTTTTTATAATTCAAGACACTTTTCTTAATACTCATTTATGTGATTTTAAAAGAAAATTTACTCATGACACGGGATACAAGCGCGTACACTAAGACTAGTTATATTAAAAGCACGAAGGTCCTAAGCGAAATATTGTTCGCTTTTTTTATCCTTTAAAATTAAGTTTCACATTAGACAAAATAATCATTTAATTATTTTCCTAATACTTAGGGCTTTAAAATTATTGCTTATTAAATTTTTTCTTATTTGAACTATATAAGAAATTCTAATATTTAAGAGTTCAAAATCAATTAAAATTCAACCTTATATAAATTCTTTCCATTATTGAACAATGTAACATAGTTATAGTAAAGGTAAGGGGGGAAATCGAAACAGCAAAGAGGATATACATTTGTTTTTTTTTAATTTGAATAGTGTAACGTAGCAACAATTTCTTCCATGTTGATTTTAAATTTAATATATGAACTATAACACATTTTTTAAATTATGTTTGAACTCCTTTCCTACTCAAATATTGTTGTTGTCTTTATCTATTTTTATATTTGAAAATTACATTCAACGACTAGAATAAATAACTAAAAAATATGAGAGAGAGAAAGAAGTGGTTGGCTAAAGTCAATAACACTAACAACTCTACAAACATAAAGATCCAAAAGTGAAATAGTAATTGAATTTTTTGACTATTTGAAAATATAATTTAATTGAATGGCGATAGAATTTAACTAAATTTAAATATTTAAAATTAAGAATGAGATAATATTAAAATCTTGAATCAAACAAAATATAAATTATTTTCGCTAGTATTGAGAATAAATAACTTAGTCTTTAAATTAATTAATTAGCAAAAGAATCTCATTCAGTTATTCTCTAAATCCTTCATATAAGCAAAATTATTTTTCAAGTTGAAAAAACTTTTTGAGTACATAAATTTATTTCCATAAGAAAAACATCAGCTCGGAAAAAAATAAAAAATAAAATCATTATAACATAGTAGTATTGAGAAGCTTGAAGAAACGAGGTTAAGACAGTGAGGCAAAATATATTCTAATGAGTTGATGTTAATTATTATTCTAATAAATTTCCGGTCATTTGTGCCCAATGATTTTTTTTGTAAATTAGCAACAAACTATATAGGTGGTATCGAAATGATTATAGCATTCTTGTGAGATGCGAAAAAAGAAGCTATGGATTGATCAAAATTGGGGTTAAGTATGTGTCATTTAATTACATTTTTCATAAATAGTTTATTTTAGAGTCTTATATGCGGTTAAGTTTTATTTTATAAATTAACTCACTGTATAATACTATTTATGTAATTTTTAAGTAGTGTATTTATTGATTTGGATACACGCGCAAAGCGAGTATCCTAAGACTAGTAAACTTATAAACATGACTACTTAGGTACTCTTTCCGGTCCAAAATAAGTGATTTTTTGCTTGTTTTCACACATATTAAGAAATTTAGCTTTTAACCTTAATTAGAAATGAAATTGATCATATCTTTACTATCTCTTCACATAAACACTCTAACACATACTCCAACATTATTTACTCCAAGGTCAGTGTAGGAAAAAAATAATTAATTCATTCTTGAAATCTGGAAAAATCACTTAAGACTAAAAATCACTTATTTTGGACCGGAGGGAGTGTAATTTAGTGTATTGAACTGAGATTTTGTGCAAAATCTTACGACACAGCCCTTAGTTTCAGAAAATTAGTCAATTATGTCGTCCAATAGTACAAACTTTTTTTCATATTTGATTCTCATCACGTTACAAAACCAGACAGAAGATTAACATGCTTAGTATTTGCACAAAAGATTCACGGTCGAAAATTTTCTTTTTTAGGCAAACGCCAAGAGTACTTACAAATTTTACTTAACAAATTCGGCACTTTCTGGAAAGAATTTTCAACAGGGGCTGATTTGCTTCAGTATCAATTCATTCTAATACCCTCCAAAACTCGACTGAAAGGAAGTGTATACCTTAATTTCCACAACAGTACACTAAAAATTCAAATGTGTTTTATATTGGTAGTGTTGTCTAAGCTATTGTATCATGTTAGCTTCAAATTAATTTTTATCATGTTAATGCTTATCGTAAAAATTTACATTCAATCATCTTATAAGTGATATGATTATGTAAAATATTTTATATAGTCAATTCATTGAACTTATACAATAAATTCACACCTAGTTACAAAATTAAGGTCAAGTTCGACGTAGTACAAATTAAGTTGGATGGAAGAGATCAAAAATTTTGAATTTACACTAATTTACGGGCTAAATGAAGATGCGGATCAAAGAAACAAAGTTGTCATTTCCTTTCATGTAATTATCTACACATATATACCATGCTCTGATACCAATGAAGGATAAACAATTTGGAGATTATGCGGAATTAAACATACTTTATTCTAGGATCATTGTGTGTTATCACCACTAATTGCCTAATTAAGTGATTCGCTAAACGAACACTTGTTTAGTTTTATGGGTCCATCCCATGTGAAAGGAAGACAACTTCCTTTGGCAAAGACTGCACCGTCCAAATCCAAACTTGTCAAATAAATATTTGTGTAGCAAGAAAAAGTCATAAAGGGAAGGAAGACAAGTTTGATTTACTATTTTTGATGTCACACATCTTTGAGAGGTTCTTCACTTCTATAAACAAGGAAGTATTCCTTCAGTTGTTGGACATACCAAATGGAGAGAAAGAGAGTGATTCACAGAGTAAGAAGCAAAATACTCTGTAAAGAAAAATATAGAGAGTTTGAGTAGTATTTGTAGTGAGGTGAAAAAATTAAAAGTGGATTATTTCTTTTGAGTGTGTAGTGTTATTGAAGGGTTTTACTCTGTATCACAAATTGTAAAATCTTTGCTATAGTGAAATCAGTTGCTCCTCTCGTACCGTGGTTTTTCCCTTAATCAGTAAGATTTTTCACGTAAAAATTTTGGTATCATTGTTTCACTTATTATTATCTTTGGTTACTGTATTTTAGTAATCCACATTTATTACAATCGTATACCATAAAATTATTTATGTGGAGGAAATTTTCTTAACAATTAGTATCAAAGTACAAGTTCTGCTCATCCACAAAAATATTATTTACGGTCAATTTTACTTTGTGACAAAAAAATTCAGGATTAAAATATGAAGTAATAAGATTCAACGGTAATGACAGTTTCTCCATATGAAAAAGAAGGATGAAAGACCTACTAATCCAACAAGGGTTAGATATTGCACTAAATGAAAACGAGGCAAATCCCAAAACTATGAAAGTCGAGGATTGGACAAACATGGATAGGAAGGCGACTAGTGCAATCAAACTGCACTTGTCCGATGAAGTACTCAATAATGTCGGGGATGAATATAATGCATGTGGTATTTGAAAGAGACTAGAGAGTCTATACATGTCCAAATCCTATCAAGCAAGTTGTTTTTGAGAAAATAACTTTATTCCATCCATATGAGTAAAGGTACAAATTTCTTGTACCATTTAGAAAATTGATTTGAGATCGGCTACCATCAGTTGAATATTAGGGCATCTGATGTCCCTAAGACAGCCTTTCGGACAAGGTATGGGCATTATGAATTCCTGGTGATGTCTTTTGGCTTGACTAATGCCCCAACAACATATATGGACTTGATGAATCGGGTTTTCAAGCCTTATCTAGATTCCTTCATAATTGTGTTCATTGGCGATATTCTAATATACTCCTACAGTCAGGAGGAGCATGAGCAGCACCTCCGGATAGCGCTCCAGACTTTGAGCGATAGTCAGCTGTATGCTACATTTTCAAAGTGCTAGTTCTGGTTGGATTCAGAAGCCTTCTTGGGTCACATCGTATCATCAGAGGGTATTTAGGTAGATCCTAAGAAGATAGAGGCAATCAAGAACTGACATAGACCCACTTCAGCCACGGAAATCAGGAGCTTCTTGGGTTTGGCGGGTTACTACCGTCGTTTTGTGGAATGGTTCTCATCTATAGCATCCCCAATGACTAAATTGACTCAGAAAGGTGCCCCATTCAAATAGTCAGACGAGTGTGAGGCGAGCTTTCAGAAGCTCAAGACAACCTTGACTTCAGCACCAGTGTTGGTGTTACCATCAGGTTCGGGATCTTTCACGGTATATTGTGATGCCTCCCGTGTTGGGATTGGAGTGGTATTGATGTAGGAGGGCAAGGTGATTGTATATGCGTGTCGGCAATTGAAAGTCCATGAGAAGAATTATCCTCTTCATGACTTAGAGTTGGCAGCCATTGTTCACGCATTGAAGATTTGGAGGAACTATCTCTATGGTGTGTCGTGTGAGGTTTTCACGGATCATCACAGTCTTCAGTACTCGTTCAAGTAAAAGGATCTTAATTTGAGGCAGAAGAGATGGCTAGAGTTATTGAATATTATGACGTCACTATATTGTATCATCCGGGGAAGGCCAATGTGGTGGTCGATGCATTGAGTAGGAAGGCAGTAAGTATGGACACCCTTGCATTCATTCCAGTGAGTGAGAGACCGTTAGCTTCAGATATTCAGACTTTGGCTAATCAGTTCGTGAGGTTGGATATTTCTCCCAGCCGTGTTCTAGCTTCTACGGTCGCTCGGTCTTCTTTATTTGAGCGTATCAGAGATCGATAGGATAATGACCCGTATTTGATGGTCTTTAGGGACACAGTTCGGCATGGTGGTGCCAAACAGGTTACAGTTGGAGATGACGGTATGATGTAGGGTCGTATATGCGTGACCTAATATTGATGGGCTTCATGAGTTGATCCTTGAAGAGGCTCACAGTTCTAAGTATTCTATTCACCCGGGTGCTACCAAGATGTACCAAGACCTGCGGCAGCATTATTGGTGGCGGAGGATGAAGAAGGATATTGTTGCTTATGTGGATCGCTGCTTGAATTATCAACAGGTGAAGTATGAGCATCAGAGACACGGTGGTTTGCTTCAGCAGATAGAGATTCCTGAGTGGAAGTGGGAGCGTATCACTACAGATTTCGTTGTTGCACTCCCATAGACTCAAAGGAAGTTCGACGTTGTTTGGTTTATTGTAGATCGGCTGACTAAATCAACATATTTCATTCTGGTGGCAAGTACTTATACTTCGAAGCGATTGGCAGAGATATACATTCGGGAGATCGTTCGTCTGCTAGTGTCTATTATTTCTGATCGAGGTACGCAATTTACCTCGCACTTTAGAGGGCAGTTCAACATGAGTTGGGTACACGGGTTGAGTTGAGCACAACATTCCATCCGCAGATGGACGGACAGTACGAGCGTACAATTCAGATCTTGGAGGATATGCTTCGCGCCTGTGTTATTGACTTTGGAGTTTCTTGGGATTAGTTCTTGCCATTAGCGGACTTTGCCTACAATAACCGCTACCAGTCGAGCATTCAGATGGCTCCCTATGAGGCATTATATGGTTGACGGTGAAGATCGCCAGTTGGATGGTTTGAGCCGGGAGATGCTCGATTATTGGGTACAGACTTAGTTCAAGAGGCCTTGGACAAGGTCAAGATTATATAGGATCGACTTCATACATCTTAGTCCAAGAAAAAGAGTTATGACGACCGTAAAGTTCGCGATGTAGCATTCATGGTTGGAGAGAGGGTATTACTTCGGGTATCACCCATGAAGGGTGTTACGGGATTCGGGAAGAAGGTCAAGTTGAGCCCTAGGTATATCGATCCATATGAGATTCTCGAGAGAGTGGGGGAGCTAGCTTATAGACTTGCGTTGCCTCCAGGGTTATCCTCAGTTCATCTGGTATTCCATGTGTCTATGCTCCGTAAGTATCACGGTGATCCGTCCCACGTGATAGATTTCACCACCGTCCAATTGGACAAGAATTTGACTTATGAGGAGGAGGCGATATCCATTTTAGACCGATAGGTTCGTCAGTTGAGGTGAAAGAGTTACCCTTCAGTTCGGGTGCAGTGGAAAGTTCAGCTTGTCGAGGCAGCTACTTGGGAGTCCATGTCAGACATGCGGAGTAGATATCCACACTTGTTCGCCAGTTCAGGTACTTTTATATGTCCGTTCGAGGACGAACATTTGTTTTAGAGGTGGAGATTGTGATGAACCAAAAGGTCATCTTATGAATTAAGACTCCATTCCGGGCTCATTAGCCATAAAAAGATTAATTTTAATTACCTCTATTTGCGTGCGCAGTCCGCGCTTGAATCTGGAAAGCTTTTATGTGAAAATATATGAAATAATAATTTTTAGAGTTAAAAATTTTAATTTTTTGTTGACTTTGGTCAACATTTTGAGTAAACGGACTCGGACCCATGTTTCCATGATCTCGGGAGGTCCGCTATAAAATATGGGACTTGGGCGTATGCCCGGAATTGAATTCCGAGGTCCCTAGCTTTAGAAATCAATTTTTGAAGAAAATTGTTATACTGGATTTTAAAGGAAATAAAGAAATGAATTAATGTTTGAACTCGTTGGTATCGGGCCCGTATTTTGATTCTGAAGCCCGGTATATGTTTGTTATAATGTTTAAGTATTATTTGTAAAATTTTGTGGAAGTCGGAGTTCATTTGACATGATTCGGATGTCCGTTTGAGAAAATAGTGAAATCGAAGTGTTCTTGAGAAAATCATGAGTTTTGAGGTTAAATTTATAGTTTTAGATGTTATTTTTGTGATTTGATCGCACGAACAAGTCCTTATGATGTTTTAAAACTTGCGTGCGTGTTTGGTTTAAATCCCCGAGGGCTCGGGTGAGTTTCGGTTAGGCTTCAGTATGTTTTGAGCTTGTAAAAGTCTGTTGTTTTGCTGCTACTGATGCAATGGTGCATTCCCCTTTCGCGATCGCGAAGCTTCTCTCGCGATCGCAAAGAGTAAAATGTACTGGGGGTCATTTTGTTCTTCGCGAACACGAAGTCATGGACGCGAACACGAAGTACAGGTGGGGTACCCTTCGCGAACGCGAGCTGACTTTCGCGAACGCGATGAGTAAATGGCTTGGGGGAGGGGACTCACACTTATTCTACGCGAACGCGAGCACTGGACCGCGATGGACATCTGAAGCAAAGCTTGACGAACGCATTCGATCCCCCGCGAACGCAAAGGCCACTGGGCCGTAATTCTCCATGATAGTGACAGGCCCATCGCGAACGCGATGAAGGCTTGTCCAGCGACTTAATAACAGAACTTAAAATGGGGAGAAGGTATTTTTCTCATATTTTCAAACTAAGAAGACCCAGAGGCGATTTTCATCATACAAGTTCTTCCCCAAAGTGTTGGTAAAGGATTCTACACTATTTTCTTTTGAATACCCATTGTTTTTCATCACTTTTCCATTAAAACATCAAGGGTTTTTATGGTAGAACTTGGGGGTTTATGTAGAATTAGAGAATTTTGTAAAAATAGAATTTTGACCTCGAATTGGGGTTGGATTTTGAAATTACATATTCGGGCTCGGGGGTGAATGGGTAAACATAATTTGGTCCGAACCCAGAGTTTGGACCAAGCGGGCCTAGGGTCAATTTTTGTCTTTTGATAGGAAACGTAGGAAAACCATAATTTTGTATTAAAGTTAGTTCCTTTAGTGCTAATTAATAATATTGAACTAATTATAATTAGATTCGATTGTGTTGGAGGTGAATTCGAAAGGAAAGCCTATAATTGAGCAGTGAGTGGCCTGCAAAATTAAGGTAAGTGTTTGGTCTAACTTTGACTTGAGGGATTAGGAATCCCCGACTTAAATTCTATGTGAAATCGCATGTGCATGGTGTATAGGCGAGGTGACGAGTATCTATGCACCACCAAATTATCTGTTTAGCATGTTCCCTTCCCGTTCCTAATTTATTATATTCCTGTCTTAATTGTTCCATGATTATTGATATTTTCATGTCTACTTGTTTTGGTCTACTTGTTGTTGTTAGAGATTGTTTTCCCTTATTTGTAAGTATTAATTGTTCTTTAGCCTCATTGCGGCACATTAATGGTTGAGTTGGTTGTCAGTGTTTCATGATACATTTCAGTTGGTTTCGCTGTGTAGTAATAATTGGTGGAGTTACTTAATTGTACAACTTTCCGTTACATTATTTGAGATATAAATGTTGTGAAAGATTTTGATCTAAATTGTGAACTCTTTATTATAAATGATGAAATGTGACTATCTGGTGGGAGCGGGTTGCACGCCGCAACAAGGAGGAATAAGGGTGAGCATGTGGGATCGGGTTGCACACTGCAACAGGAGGACTAAGGGTGATATATTGAGGAGAAATAAGGGTGGACATGTGGAATCGGGTTGCACGCCGCAACAAGGAGTAATAAGGGAGAATATTCTTGTTTTCACAGGTTTTATGATGAATACTAGAAATACACACTATTTTATTTTGTTGTTCCCATAATCTGTTTATACCGTTATTTAAGTTGTAACTTGAAAATTTTCGTAAGGATTGGTTATAGTTGAGACCTGGAAAGATAGTTGAGTTACTTAATTAGTTACTGCAAGTTATTGTTTATTTAGTTTAGTATTTCCTTTTTGCTTTATTAAACACTGTATACAGGTTATATTATAAATGCCATGTCGTAGCCTCGTTGCTACCTTGTCGAGGTTAGGCTCGGCACTTACCAGTACATGGGGTCGGTTGTACTGATACTGCACTCTGTACTTGTTATGCAGATCCAGGTTCTGGCCAAATTTGATTTTCGAGTAGTAGTTGAAATTCATACGAAGACACGAGGTAGATCTACCGGCGTCCGCAGATTCCAGGAGTCTTTTCCACATTTTTTAGTTACTATTTTTATTTCATTCCAAATATATATATATTTTCTTTCAGTCAAATACTTGTAGTATTCTTTAGTAGTTCGTGAATTGTGACTCCAAATTCTGGGTAGCTAGACATTTGTATTAGTTTCGAGTTTCGCTTCATTATTTCACACATTATTCTGGATTACTTTATTGGATAATATTAGACCTAGTATTAGGTTTTAATTGTTTTAAATGTTGAATCCCTCTAACATTGGCTTGCCTAGAAAGTATGGTGTTAGACGCCATCACGATCCTGAGGGTTGGGAATTTGGGTCGTCACATTAAGTTGGGCACTTATGGGTTCCAATCACCATCATATAAGTCCTAATACTCATTTCTCTCTCATATATTCACTAACTGTAATGACCCGACCAGTCGTTTTAAGCTCTAGCGCGTCGTTCAACGGTTTGAAGTCATGAGCAACTCCATTTCAGATATTATGACTTGTCGGTGTGGTCGAAATTGAATTTCGGGAAGTTTTGAGTTGATTTGGAAAGAAAATTCTCATTTCCGAAGCCTTAAGTTGGAGAAATGGACTAAGATTGGAATGTTGAGTAAACGACCTCAGAATCAGGATTTGAAGGTTCCTGCAGGTTCATATGATGATTTCGGACTTGGGCGTATGTCCGGATCGGGTTTAAGATAACCCAGGAGCGTTTCGGTGTATATGGTGGAAGTCAGCATTTTTGAAGGAATTTCCTAAGTTTGTCTTGAAGTGCATTTCAGTGAGATTGATGTCCGTATGGGATTCCGAGTCTGGAAATAGCTTCGTATGGTGATTCAGGAGTTGGTAGCGCGATCGGAAGTGAATTCGGATGTTCGGAGGTCATTTTGAAGTCATTTGGCTAAAGATTGAAATTTGAAGGTTTTGAAGAATCCGACCGGAAGTGGAAATTTTGATATCGGGGTCGGTATGTGATTACGGGAGTTGGATCAAGTCCTTAATGTTAAATATGACTTGTGTGCAAAATTTGGGGTCAATCGGAGGTGAATTGACGAGTTTCGGCATCAGAAGTGGAAGTTTGAAATTTCAAGTTTATAAAGTTTGAATTTTAGTGCGATTTGTGATTTCGAAATTTTTTGATGTGATTTGAAGCCTCGAGCATGTTCGTGGGATGTTATGGGACTGAGTCGTGTGTTTGGACGGGGTCCTGGGGGCCTCGGGTGTGTTCCGGGGTGGTTTCGGGTCAATTCCGGGTGATTTGCCGCTGCTGTCTTCTGGTGTTTCTGTTGCGAATGAGATCGCGGCCATTGTTCTGCGCTCGCCAAGAAGGAAAATTAAAGGGGCTGAAATTTAGGCTTGTGCGATCGCAGGTATGGTAGTCCGATCGTATAGAAGGAACTGAAGGCTGCTGGATTTTTGCCTATACGATCGCAAGGATGAGAATGTGATCGCACAGTGCATTAAGAAGGTTGTGGGATTATTTGGATTATGCGTTCGCGGTGCAATGTTTTCTATCACATAGTGTATTTTTGGAGGCCTCTGAGATTTGGCTTATGCGATCGCGGTTGAAGGAGTGCGATCTCACAGGAGGTTTACCTGGGCAGTGTTCTATTTTAAACGGGAAAATTTAATTTCTTCCCCAAATTTCTTTTGGTTGGGGTGATTTTGGAGGATTTAAAAGAGTGATTTTCATCAAGCATCAAGAGGTAAGTGATTCCTTCTCCTTTACAAGATAAGTTCAAGGTTTATACGTCGAATTAGACATGAAAATTGTGGGAAAATTGGGATTTTTGAAGAAAACATGGAAATTTTGGTAAATTGGATTTTAACCACGAATTGAACATGAATATTTGAGTAAATTGTATATTTGAATTAGTAAAGCTATGGGTAGAGTTTATCTTCGAGAAATTTCGGAATCCGGGCACGTGGGCCCGAGGGAATTTTGGTCAATTCATTGAGCGGAGTAGGGAAATGATATAATTTGAATTGTTAACAAAATTAGAGTACATTTTCATTGTTTTGTCGTTATTTGGATAGTTTTGGGGCGTTGTGCATCGATTTGAGTCATCGGAAGGGCTTGGAAGTCGGTTATGGAATTTTGGAGCGAAGTAAGTCTCCTTTCTAACTTTGTGAGGGGGAACTATCCCCCTAGGTGAACTAATTAAGTATGTGCTACTATATGCATGGGTTACGTACGCACGAGGTGACGAGAGTCCGTGCGTAGCTACTAGTATGCCATGTCCGGGTAGTCTAGGATCCACTAGCATGCCTTACCTGTTGTACATGTGATCCTGCCTGTAATATTAGACTGCTAATATAATTGAAATCGTAATTGAATATCTAAAGAAGACTAGAGTTCATTTTCTTAATCATCTAGAAAGGGAATTGATTTCCTCCGTGGATAATTGTATTCCGGATAAGGTTATATTATTGAATATTATTAAACTTGGCAAATGAATTTTGAGAAAAGATTTAAGTACTATTTTTTGTGTTTTTTAAAAGAGAAATTTGTCATTTTCTTGAGTATTTGTTTTCCCGATGTAGTCAGGGTGGACTGTTGATTGTGCATGACTGTATGTGACCGCTTTGCAATTTATATTCCGCGAGCGGATTATTTCCCCCACTCTCATGGGAGCGGGCCATACGCCACGGCGGATTTAAAAATGCACTTATGGTTCGGGGCGTACGACCCTCGGCAATGCATATATATGATTATTTTATTGAAAGATGCACTTATGGTTCGGGCCGTTCGACCCTCGGCAGTGCATAGACATGATTATTTTATTGAAAGGTGTACTTATGGTACGGGCCGTTCGACCCTCGGCAGTGCACAGAGATGATTATTATGATGGCTCAGGCCGGTTGTCCTTATCCCGTATGCGCATGCTAAATTGTTAAATGTTTTTCATGGATTTTGAAGTGATAAGATATTTGGGGGAAAAAAAGAAGTAATTGTTTATTTTAGATATTTGGAGGAAAACAAGGAAGAAATTATTTATTTAAGACATTTGGGGGAAAATGAGGAAGTAGTAACTATTTATTTACTTCCAGTATTTACTTGGACTTCAGCGCCTTATATATATTTGCTGCTTTACTACCTTTACATGCCTACCGTGTTCATCATATTCTGTTAAATTAATTTGTTGGACCTTAGTGAGTGTCTAATTCGACCTCTTGTCACTACCTCTCTGAGGTTAGGCAGACGACTTACTGAGTACACGTTGTTTTCGTACTCATGATACACTTGCTGTGCATTTTTATTGCACAAGTACTTTCATAGCGATGTGGCTGGTTGGAGATTTAGGCGAGCTGCATCATCCAAGAGGCGATCCGCAGCTGACATATTCTCCCTCATATTGTATTTTATTTCTAGTTTAAATTCCTTGTCCAATGTGTATTTCGGACAAGCTTGTAGTATTTGTGAAATTCTTAGAATTTGCTCATGTACTTGCGACACCGGGTTCTGGGATGTGTTGGGATATATTTGCTAAAATGGAATATTTAAACCATTGTTTTGCTAAATGGATTTTACTTAGTTAATATGTAATAAAGTGAAAGACAATGATTTTTATAAATGTTAAAACAAAAAATTATTTTAATTAGTTAATGATTGGCTTGCCTAACGGCGGCGTCTGGCGCCATCATGACCTTAATAGATTTTGGGTCGTGACACTAATGATTCATGCATGTAAGTTTAAGGGTGAATGATTATCTCTTGAAGCCCAAATCTTGAAAGCCAACTTTTGGGGTGTTCTTGAGATTTTGAAGAAATCATATGGAATCCAATAAAAACCCTATTGTAACTGGTGATTGAGAAGTGAAGTCATCATAAAAACACACTATAAAACTTACCTTAAATGTGTATTGGAAGCCCTGGTCGGATGGGAGATGGAGAGTAAAGTCTTAGTCTTGAAACTCTTTTATTTTTTTCTCTCCCTGCTCATGTATTTCTCCGTATGCTCAGTCAATGTTTGCTTTGAAATATTTGAGAATGCAAGCATAGTGAGAAATAATTTGCAAAATACTGTTAGGAAGCTATAATATCATAACTTTAGAACTAAGGCATCCAAATTGAAAAGAAAAAAATTTATGAAATAAACGCCTCACAATCCTGCTATATAGTGAATAAAATTCTTATGGAAAATAATCTCTTGTGAAAATTCTAAGGTACATCTACAAACAAGTAACCTCGGGAGTGCCCCCAAACACTTCTGTGGGTAAATTTTCCCTTAATAAAGGGAATTATAACTCAGTGAAGTGATTTGAGAGAACTCTTGGGGAAACCTCATCAACTTGCTATATATTTCATTTTCTTTCCTTTTTCACGAAAAGAATAAGGTCGTACTATTTCTAGTGGTCTTCGTAATTGGACATGACTGTCATTTTTGGGTTTCAACTATGTGATGTATTATTATTTGTTTGTAACTGATAATATATATTAAAAATTGCACTTATATCCACTATCACGATCCAAAATCTACTAAGATCGTGATGGCGCCGGACACCATCGTCAGGCAAGCCAATAATTAATTAGTTGAAGTAATTTCCTGATTTAACATTTATAAAAATCAGTACCTTTCACTTTATGACATAATAACTCAATAAAAATTCATTAAGTAAATACAATAGTTTAAATATTCCATTTCAGCAAAATATATCCCAACACATCCCAGAACCCGGCCTCACAAGTAGATGAGCAAATTCTAAGAATTTCACAAATACTACAAGCTTGTCCGAAATACAAATTGGACAAGGAATTTAAACTGAAAATAAATACAATATAAGGGAGACTCTGTCAGCTGCGGATCGCCTCTGGATGACGCAACTCTCCTAAGTCTCCAACCAGCCAAGTCGCTATGAAAGTACCTTTGCAGCAAAAATGCACAGCAAGTGTAGCATGAGTACGAAAACAACGTGTACTCAGTAAGTCGCCCGCCTAACCTCAGAGAGGTCGAATTAGACATTCACTAAGGTCCAACAATTTAATTTAACAGAATATGATGAACACGGTAGGCATGTAAAGGTAGTAAAGTAGAAAATATATAAGACACTGAAATCCAAGTAAATACTGGAAGTAAATAAACAGTTACTACTTCCTCATTTTCCCCCAAATATCTTAAATAAATAATTTCTTCTTTGTTTTCCCCCAAATATCTTAAATAATCTATATCTTCTTTGTTTTCCCCCAAATATCTTAAATAAACAATTACTTCTTTATTTTCCCCCAAATATCTTATCACTTCAAAATCCATGAAAAACATTTAACAATTTAGCATGCGCATATGGGATAAGGACAACCGGACTGAGCCATAATAATAATCATCTCTTTGCACTGCCGAGGGTCGAACGGCCCGTACCATAAGTGCACCTTTCAATAAAATAATCATTTCTATGCACTTCCGAGGGTGGAACGGCCCGAACCATAAGTGAACCTTTCAATAAAATAATCATTTCTATGCACTTCCGAGGGTGGAACGGCCCGAACCATAAGTGAACCTTTCAATAAAATAATCACGTCTATGCACTGCCGAGGTTCGAACGGCCCGAACCATAAGTGCATCTTTCAATAAAATAATCATATCTATGCACTGCCGAGGGTCGAACGGCCCGAACCATAAGTGCATCTTTCGATCCGCCGTGACGTACGGCCCGCTCCCATGAGAGTGGGGCAAATAACACTCCGCTCGCGGAATATAAATTGCGAAGCGGTCAAATGCAGTCATGCACAATCAACAGTCCACCCCGACTACATCGGGAAAATAAATACCCAAGAAAATGACAAATTTCTCTTTAAAAATCTCAAAAATAGTATTTATATCTTTTCTCGAAATTCATTTGCGCAGTTTAATAATATTCAATAATATTACCTTATCCGTAATACAATTATCCACGGAGGAAATCAGTTCTCTTTCTAGATGATTAAGAAAATGAACTCTAGTCTTCTTTAGATATTCAATTATGATTTTGATTATATTAGCAGTCTAATATTACATGCAGGATCACAGGTACAATAGGTAAGGCATGCTAGTGGGTCCTAGACTACCCAGACATGGCATAATAGTAGCTATGCACGGACTCCCATTACCTCGTGCATATGTAGCCTCCACAGATAGTAGCACATACTAAATTAGTTCACCTAGGGGGAAAATTCCCCCTCACAAAGTTAGAAAGGAGACTTACTTCGCTCCGAAATCTCATAACCGGCTTCCAAGCCCTTCCGATGACTCCAATGGATGCACAACGCCCCAAAACTACCAAATAACGGGCAAAGCAATGAAAATATATTCTAATACTAGTAACAAATTCAAATTATATACTTTCCCAACTCCGCTCAGTGAATTTACCAAAATGCCCTCGGGCCCACGTGCCCGGATTCCGAAATTTCTCGAAGATATACCCTACCCATAGTCTTACTAACTCAAATATACAATTTACTCTAAATTCCATGCTCAAATTCGTGGCTAAAAATCCAAATACAAATTTCTAGGTTTCCTTCAAGATTTCCCAATTTCCTACTAATTTCTATGTCCAATTCCATGCATAAACTTTGTATTTAACTTGAGATGAGTCGAAATAACTTACCTTGTGATCATTGACGAAAACACACTCTTGAAGCTCCTCAAAATCGTCCATGCCATATGAAATATGAAAGAAATGGCCAACAAATCTTGGTTTTAAAATATTCTGCCCAGGCCATTTTTCGCACCTGTGATACGATCTTCGCACCTACGCTTCCGTAGGTGCGCCCAAGAGCCCGCACATGCGACTTCCTCCTCCTCCAACCGGATTCGCACCTGCGACCCAAAGCCCGCATCTGCACCTTCGCAGGTGCGGAAATTCCATCGCACCTGCGATCCCAGCCAAGCCAGCCCACTCTCGCACCTGCGGCGCCATGGCCGCACCTGCGGCCAAATCCTCGCAGGTGCGGTCACACCAGACACCAGCTCATCTTTCAACTTCAAATTTGATCCGTTAACCACCTGGAATCCACCCGAGGCCCCCGGAACCCCGTCCAATCACATGAATCAGTCCCATAACATCCCACAGACTTTCTCGAGGCCTCAAATCACATTAAACAATGCTGAAATCATGAATCACATTGAAACTCAAACTTTATGAACTTTGAAATTCCAACTTCTACATCCGATGCCGAAACCTATCAAATCATGTCCAATTGATCCCAAATTTTGCAGGCAAGTCATATTCGATATTACGGACCTTCTCTAACTTTCGAAATCACATTCCGACCCCGATATTAAAATTTCCACTTTCGGTCAGATTTCTCAAAAACCTTCAAATTTCTATATTTAGCCAAATGACTTCAAAATGACCTACGGGCATCCGAATTCACTTCCGACCGCGTTCCCAACTCCAGAATCACCATACAGATCTATTCCCATGCTCGGAATCCCAAACATACATCGATATCACTGAAATACGCTTCAAGCCAAACTTAGAAAAGTTTCTTCAAAAATGCTAACTTCCACAATATACGCCGAAACGCTTCCGAGTTATCCAAAACCCGATCCGGACATACGCCCAAGTCCGACGACATCATACGAACCTGAAAGAACCTTCAAATCTTGATTCGGAGGTCATTTACTCAAAATTCCAATCTTATTCCATTTCTCCAACTTAAGGCTTCTCTTTTATATTGTGTTGGGTTGGTTGGATCGGGTTCAAAATGATTGTGGAGAGAAATCAGACACTTAGTCTCTTAACGTTGTTCAATAGTTGGAAAAGTCAATCGGAAGTTGACTTATAGGTATATGATCTCGGAATGTAGTTTTTATGGTTCAGACGGCTTCCTTAGGTTATTTGAGACTTAGGAGTGTATTTGGAATGTTATTCGGAGCTCCGTGGTAGAATTAGGCTTGAATTGGAGAAATAGGAATTTTTGGCGATCTCTTGTCGGCAGTGGGAAAATTAGCTATCGGGGTCGGAACGGAATTCCAAAACTTGGAACAAGTTCGTAGTGTTATTTTGGATGTGTGTGTAAAATTTCAGGTCATTCGGATGTGGTTTGGTTAGTTTCGACATCGTTGGCGAATTTCGGAAGTAAATTTGGTGTTTTGGTGTTGATTTGGGTGTTCCGAGGGTTCAACTAAGTCCGTGGCATAATATGTGGTGTATGGGTATAATTGGTTGAGGCACCGAGGGGCTCAGGATTGATTTCGGATGGTTAACAGAGGTTTGGACTTGGAAAGTGCAGCAAAGTTGCTGCTGGTGCCAGTTTACTGGTCTTGCCGCACCTGCAGATGGGGAGCCGCATGTGAGATGATCGCAGGTGCGCTGGGCCATGCACAGATGTGGAAAAAGGAAGGCTGGCCTGGGAGCACATATGCGATATTTTTGTCGCACCTGCGAGCCCGCATGTGCAAGGTGAGGGCCGCAGATGCGGAAGTCGGGATTTAAGTCATGGTCGCAGGTGCGGGTCCGTAGGTGTGAGAAATGTTCCACAAGTGCGAGGATCGCTGGGTCGAAAGTATAAAAGGATGCCTTCAGGAATTTTCTTATATTTCGTCATATTTGAATACGAGTTTGAAGCTTTTTGAGGGATTTTGACGAGGGATTCAAGGGGTAACACATGGAGGTAATGTTTTTGAACCTAATACTTAATTCTATGTTGGTATTTGACTGATTAATAATGAAATTTGTGGAATTTAATGGTGTAATTTGAGGGATTAGGCTTGGAAACTTGATACTTTGATTTAAGGATTTGAGGGGTCAATTGTCGTCGGCTTTTTGATGTATTTGGTATGTATGGACTTGTGAGAGTGTAAGGATTCTAGTTTTGTGATCTTTGTCGAGTTATGAGACGTGGGACCGGGGGTCGGGTTTGGCCGAATTCGGGATTTGTGTTGTACTTTGATAATTTTGATGTGGACTTCGCTCCTTTAGAATATATTAATGACATAATACTGATTTTGGTTAGATTTAGGGCGATTTGTGGCCGAGTCGAGCGGCAAGGGAATGCGGAGTAGTGTGTTCGCTTTATTGAGGTAAGCAACGCTTCCAATCTTGGTACTGAGGGTTCGAAACCACGAGCTACGTGTTACGTGATTAGAACTTGGTGACGCACATGCCAAATGAGGGCGTGCGGGCGTGCACCGTGTGATTTGTGACCTGGTTCAATCCATGGCACCATTTATTGGTTCTCTCTTATTGATATATGTGCTTTTGTCAATGTGAATGATGTGAACATTCTAGAAATCATGCTAAATATGTTAAGACTTCACGCCGATACTGTTGAGACCCGAGCGGTCATCTTAATGCGAACATGTTAGAGATCATACTAGATATTGTGTTAAGGCTTTATGCTGATGTTGTTGAGACCCGAGTGGTCATTCATTTCTGTCATCTGATGTGTTTCACTGATATTAAATACTCAGTCATGTCATTGCATGTCATATCATGTCTCAGTCTATGTAATTGTTGTTTTGCACATTATATCATTGATTCGGGCTAGTTCATGCATAGTGAGCCCATGTGAGCGAGACTGGAGAGTGATGAATCAGTGAGGCCGAGATCCTGATATTAAGTGACAGATATATGGACCGGGTTGCACGCTAGAGCGGTATTGGATCGGGTTGCACGCTGCAGCGGTATTGGATCGGGCTGCACGCCGCAGCGATATAGCGCTTGGGCTGTAGGAGCCCCTCCGGAGTCTGTAACATACCCCCCTAGTGAGCGTAGTGATATCTGAGGGATGGATCTTCCCTGGACATGGATCTTGTCCGAAGGGTTTATGCTTGGAGATGGATTTTCTCCACGAGGCTGGATTGGCCTATTTCCATCGGTATTGAGCGACTGAGATCAGTGACGTGTGAACGTATTCTGGGGTGGATCTTCCCTAGGCTGTTGAGCCATATACAATACTGAGTGGTTGTGAGGTGTATCATTATCTGGAGATGGATCTTCTCCTTAGGACTGGATCGGCCTTCCTTAGTACTGAGTGACTTCTGTCTAATGTGTATATATACTAGGAGGGATCTTCCCGGGCCATGCGAGCCATATACAGTATTGAGTGGACGAGTATTTGAGAGTGGGAGCACATTGTATATTTCATATTGTTGATGCATTGGCATGTAAAATACGTCGAGATATATATGTTAAACTTTTCAAAACTGTGTTTGTCTTACCATTTGAGCTGTCTAGTTAACTGAAAGCATGCCAAAATTTTTGTACATTTATTCTGTCATGAACATGGAGGTTTAGTCCATTACTACCTCTCAGTCCACAGGTTGGGCTTGTTACTTACTGAGTTGGTGTACTCATATTACCCCCTGCACCTTGTGTAATGATTCAGGTGCCAGGATTGAGTGAGAGTTGATCTACTCTCTGGGAGCACTTCGGAGATTGCAAGATAGCTGCATGGCGTCCGCAACCTTATCTCTCTCCTTCCTATTAGTCATATTGTTTATTCTCAGACTGGTTTGTAGTAAGGGAACAATACCAGATTTTGTATTTCCTTTTTACTTTCTCATGACTGATGACTCCCGGTTTTGGGGCTATATTTACATGTTTTGCCTAACTTTATTTGCTTTGAAATGCTAAAAATGGAAGATTTATGAAATACTGATTGATATGGAATCAAACGAAAGGTATTTCTGATGTTATGCTTAGTGAATTGTCTAGCCCAATATCATGATAGGTGCCATCACGGCCAGGTTGGTTTTCGGGTCGTGACAAGTTGGTATCAGAGCCCTAGGTTACATATGACTCACCAGCCATGAGCAGGTTTAGTAGAGTCTTGTGGAGCGGTCCGGACACGTCTATACTTATCTTCGAGAGGCTGCAGAACCCTTAGGAAAATCTCACATTCTTGAATTCTTGCCGTGCGAATCTGTCAATTCTAGTAACTAAATTTTGGTTGTTTCATTCTTTCACAGATGGTGAGGACATGTACTACCAGTCAAGATGGTCATACGCCAGTTGGGCCTGTGAGAGGTTGAGGCCGTGGTCAAGGCCGTGGTAGAAGGAAGGGTGTAGCCCGCGCAGCGGCCAGGGCAGTACCTATGGACCCTCCAGTTATTCCAGTTCAGGTCCCAGTCTCAGAATTTCCAGTAGGACCAGCTCAGGCACCAATTGTGCCTATTGTTCCGGGTCTTTAGGAGACCTTAGCCCAGATTTAGACCGCATGCACCAATCTTGTCAGGCGGTCGCTGTTTCTATATCAGCAGCTACTACACAGGCCGGGGGAGACACTCAGACCCCTGCCGCCCATACACCCCAAGAAGGTTAGGGACTTCAGACACCGGGGGAAGCTCTAGTTCAGCCGGTTGCACCTGTTAAGGATCTTGTGATTCCCGTCATGCCAGATGACGAGCAACGCATGTTGGAGAGGTTTGGTATACTTCAGCCTCCGACTTTCAGTGGTACTGAGGGTGAAGATGCCCAGGGTTTCTTAGACAAGTGTCAGAGGATGCTTTGCACATCAGGGATATTAGAGACCAATGGTGTCTCATTTACTACCTTTCAGTTCTCAGGAGCTGCATTTACTTGGTGGGAGGATTATGAGAGGCGTAGGCCCGTTGGTGCAGCGCCCCTTACATGGCAGAAATTTTCCACTCTCTTCTTAGAGAAGTATGTCCCATAGTCCTGTAAAGAGGAGCTACGCAGACAGTTTGAGCAGTTGTATAAGGGTGATATGACGGTGTCGCAGTATGAGATGAGGTTTTCTGAGCTTGCTCGACATGCTATTTGGTTTGTCCCTACAGAGAGAGATAGGATCGGGAGATTCGTGGATGGTCTCACATATCAGCTTCATATTCTTATGACCTGAGAGAGGATATCGGGTGCTACATTTGAGGAGGTTGTTGATATCGCCCAAGAGATTGAGACAGTTCATCGCTAGGAACGAGATGAGAGGGAGGCCAAGAGGCTTCGAGGATTTGGTAATGTTTGTGGTGTTCCTTCAGGAGGACAGTTTCGGCACGGCAGAGGCCGTCCATTCAAGCAAGCTTAGCCAGGTCACTCAGGTTATCGTGGTGGATCATCTTGTCATGACCCTCACAGTTCGCATCAGGGGCATCCATCATTTAGTGCTCTGCCAGCTCAGAGTTCATCTTGTGCATCATCGGTTCAGGGTTCATCTATGCCTGGTTCTTCTAGTGGTTATCATGGTGCTAGGGGTTCCCTTCAGTCCCCAGTGCCATTGTCCGAGATGGGTTGCTTTGAGTGTGGAGATGTGGGCCATATAAAGAGGTTTTGTCCTCGTCTTACGGGAGGTACTTATCAGTAGATGAGTCAACCCCCGACTTCAGTCCCAGTTGCTGCACCGCCCACCCAGTTTGCTAGAGGTGGGGGTCAGGCAGCTAGGGGTCGCCCTAGAGGGGGAGGTCGATCCAGTGGTGATCAGGCCCGATTTTATGCATTTTGATTCAATCTGTCACAAGATGCTTCGATTTTTATTTGATTCTAGTTCTTCATATTCACATGTTCATCATATTTTGCCCATTCTCTGGATATGCCCCGTGAGTCTTTAGTTACATATGTTCATGTGTTCACCCCTATGGGCGATGATGTTATATGGACCGCGTGTATCAGTCATGTGTGGTGCCTATTGGGGGTTTGGAGACCCGAGTGGATGTGTCATTGATCAATATGGTCTATTTTGATATGGTTTGATCAGGTAGATGATGTCACTTTTAGGTATGACTTGATGTAGCTGTAAGTTACAGAAGATGCTCTGTGTCTTGATTTATGGGTACCTCATTGGTGGGGCGGCACTCTCCTTCTTGTTCGGCTGTGAGTATTCAAGTCCGGCCTTGTAACGCCTACACATTGTAGGAGTATTTCTTCATGGTGTGATCGTGCATTGGAAAAATATTAGACATTCAGGCAACAAAATTGAGATCAGATATGGTGATTGGTGTGCTTTGAGGGTTTTGAGTCCGGATAACTCGAATGAGTAAAGGATTTCATAGTTGAGGGTTGTAGAGTCGTAGACAAGATTAGCAAGGGGTTAGTGGGTGATGTGATTCAGTCATATTGGACCTTCGGAGGGTCATTGGTCTATGGTGTACGACCGAATTTATTTGGGGTTCTTTAGTAGGGCCTGTGGGGATAGGCGTTTTTGCGCCGAGTCGAATTGATTGGCTCCGTAGTGATATTGTGTGGGGTGTCAGTTAGTGACTATTGGGTTTATTGTGCTCTGGGATGATCTAGGAGATTACCCGTCCCTACTTCAGGGAGCGGCGATTCGTTGGTTTTAGGCACGCATGATGCGGTTCTGTTGGGGCCTCATACAAGAGTTTGATTAAGGTAAATTAGACGCGTATCGTAGGATTTGGTTGCATAGGTTGTGTTATTTCAGATTCATGTGGCATGGGAGCGTCCGATTTCTCGTGGTTATGGTAATGCACTTTGAGTACTTGATATCGGGTTTTATGTCATTTTTGATTTTTGAGCAAGCCTGAGCGAGGGGTACAATATGGACCAGCATTCGGATAGGGTTCACATATGGCATCAGAGTATGTTAAATAGGATCCTTGTGTGTATGATTCATGTGTTTTGGTTCTGCGGTGTGTGAGAAGTTCCTAACATTGCGTTGTGGTGTTACCCGTTGATATTGCAGGACGATTTTCTTGTCTGGTGTCATTTTTTCATGTATGGGTACATTTGGGGTGTTGTCTATTAGTGCACGGACGGCACGGGTTATGTCGTTAAGCGATATTGATGTGTCATGTTACTAGAGTGGTTGTGACGGATGAGATGAGGTCATCGAGCCTGGAATGGGTGATGTCGGATCTGGTTGCGGCATATTTGGGAGAATAGTGACGCTGATCGACTTAGAAGTTTTGCTATATTTCCTGACGAAGGGAGGGAGTTCCATCACTTGTTGATACAACGAATGGTTATGGGTTTCTGCGTGTTTCTCTCATCATTGGCAGTATATTAAGGTGTTATAATGGGTCTCTGTTTGATCACAGGCTTATTACCGGCATTTGGGTGGCTTGGGCGTCTTTTGTGATTTGAGCTTACCGGTATGAGTGTTCGAGATAGGTGAGATATCACGTGATTTCGTCTTGAGTTATGACTATGGTTGGATGCAGCAGGTTCAGACATATACATTGTGTGGAGGTGTGATTCTGATCTTGTAGATGAGTTCTGACGTGGAAATTTGGATTCTAAGGCGTAGGGATTAGTTTGGATATAGAGGCATTCGAATGTGTTGTCTTATTAGATCTATACAGGTTAGGGTGATGTGGGGTCACCCCAGGGTATGTGCATGGTAAGGTTCTTCGACGGTTTGATGTCTTTTGGAACAACTCTTGGCACGTTCGAGGATGAACGTTTGTTTAAGAGGGGGATAATGTAACGACCCGGCCTATCGTTCCAAGAGTTTAGACTGTTTCCCCCATTTCTGCTTCATTGTTTATGTGGTCCATCTCTTTAATGTTGTGTTGGGTTGGTTGGCTCAGGTTCAGAATGATTGTGGAGAGAAATGATACATTTAGTCTCTTAACGTGGTTCAATAGTTGGAAAAGTCAACTGGAAGTTGACTTATAGGTACATAATCTCGGAATGTGGTTTTTAAGGTTCGGACGACTTTGTTAGGTGATTTTAAACTTAGTAGTGTGTTCAGAATGTTATTCGTAGATCAGTGGTAGAATTAGGCTTGAATTTGAGAAATAGGAATTTTTGGTGATTTCCGGTCGGCATTGGAAAAATTAGCTATCGGGGTCGGAACGGAATTCTCAAAGTTGGAACAGGTTCATAATATCATTTGGGATGTGTATATAAAATTACAGGTCATTCAGATATGGTTTGGTTACTTTCGGCATTGTTGGCGAATTTCAGAAGTTTAGAAATCCTTAGGCTTGAATTACGAGTAAATTCGGTGTTTTGGTGTTGTTTTGGGTATTCCGAGGGTTCGAATAAGTCCGTGGGATGATATGTAGTGTGTGGGTATAATTGGTTGAGTCCTCGAGGGGCTCGAGATTGATTTCAGATGGTTAATGGAGGTTTGGACTTGGAAAGTGCAGCAGACGCACCTGTGGATGGGGAGCCGCAGGTGCGGTGGACCATGCGCAGATGCGGAAAAAGGAAGGCTGGCCTGGGAGCGCATATGCAATATTTTGGTCGCACTTGCGAGCCCGCAGGTGCGAGGTAAGGGCCGCAGATGCGGAAGTCAGGATTTAAGTCATGGTCGCAGGTGCGCACCGGGGATCGCAGGTGCGAGAAATGTTCCGCAGTTCCGGTGATCACTGGGCAGAAAGTATAAAAGAATGCCTTTGCAAATTTTCTTATATTTCACCATTTTTGAAGACGATTTTGGAGCTTTTTGAGGGATTTTGAAGAGGGGTACAATACGGACTATCATTTAGATAGGGTTCACGTATGGCAGCGGAGTATGTTAAATAGGATCCTTGTGTGTAAGATTCGTGTGTTTTGGTTATGCGGTGTGTGAGGAGTTCCTAGCATTGCGTTGTGGTGTTACCCGTTGATATTGTGGGACGGTTTTCTAGTCTGGTGTCATTCTTTCATGTTTGGGTACATTTGGGGTGTTGTCTATTAGTGCACGGATTGCACGGGTTATGGCGTTAAGCGGTATTGATGTGTCATTTTACTAGAGTGGTTGTGACGGATGAGATGAGGTCATCGATTCTAGAACTGGTGTTGCCGGATGTGGTTGCGACATATTTGGGAGAATAGTGACGTTGATTGGCTTCGAAGTTTTGTTATATCTCCTGACGAAGGGAGGGAGTTCCATCACTTTTTGATACGACGAATGGTTATGGGTTTCTGCGTGTTTCTCTCATCATTGGCAGTATATTAAGGTGTTATAACGGGTCTCTGTTTGATCACAGGCTTATTAGTGGCATTTGGGTGGCTTGGGCGTCTTTTGTGATTTGAGATTACCGGTATGAGTGTTCGAGATAGGTGAGATATCATGTGATTTCGTCTTGAGTTATGACTCTGGTTAGATGTAGCAGGTTCATACATATACAGTGTGTGGAGTTGTCATTCTGATCTTGTAGATGAGTTCTGACGTGAAAATTTGGGTTCTATGGCGTAGGGATTAGATTGGATATAGAAGCATTCGAATGTGTTGTGTTATTAGATCTATGCAGGGTAGGGTGATGGCTTTTGGAACAACTCTTGGCACGTTCGAGGACGAACGTTTGTTTAAGAGGGGGAGAATGTAACGACCAGGCCTGTCGTTTCGAGAGTTTAGCCCGTTTCCCCCATTTCTGCTTCATTTTTTGTGTGGTCCATCTCTTTAATGTTGTGTTGGGTTTGTTGGCTTGGGTTCAAAATGATTGTGGAGAGAAATGAGACACTTAGTCTCTTAACGTGGTTCAATAGTTGGAAAAGTCAATCGAAGTTGACTTATTGGTACATGACCTCAGAATGTGGTTTTTATGGGTCGGACAACTTCGTTAGGTGATTTTAAACTTAGGAGTGTATTCGAATGTTATTCGGAGGTCCGTGGTAGAATTAGGATTGAATTGGAGAAATAGGAATTTTGGCAATTTTTGGTCGACAGGGGGAAAATTAGCTATCGGGGTCGGAACGGAATTCCAGAAGTTGGAACAGGTTCGTAGTGTCATTTGGGATGTGTATGTAAAATTTCAGGTCATTCGGACGTGGTTTGGTTACTTTCGACATCGTTGGCGAATTTCGGAAGTTTAGAAATCCTTAGGCTTGAATTACAAGTAAATTCGGTGTTTTGGTATTGTTTTGGGTGTTCCTAGGGTTCGACTAAGTCCTTGGGATGATATGTAGTGTGTGGGTATAATTTGTTGAGACTCCGAGGGGCTCGGGATTGATTTCAGATGGTTAACAGAGGTTTGGACTTAGAAAGTGCAGCAAAGCTGCTGCTGGTGCCAGTTTACTGATGTGGTCGCACCTGCGGATGGGGAGCGGCAGGTGCGGTGGACCGTGCGCAGATGTGGAAAAAGGAAGGCTGGCCTGGCAGCGCATATGCGATATTTTGGTCGCACCTGCGAGCCCGCAGGTGCGAGGTAAGGGCCGCAGATGCGGAAGTCAGGATTTAAGTCATGGTCGCAGGTGCACACCGGGGACCGCAGGTGCGCACCGGGAACTGCAGGTGCGAGAAATGTTTCGCAGGTGCGGTGAACGCTGGGCAGGTAATTTTGAAGACGGGTTTGGAGCTTTTTGAGGGATTTTGAAGAGGGATTAAAGGGGAACACATTGAGGTAACGTATTTGAACCTAATACTCGATTCTATGTTGGTATTTGACTGATTAATCTTGAAATTTGTGGTATTTAATGGTTTAATTTGAGGGGTTAGGGCTTGGAAATTTGAGACTTTGATTTAAGGATTTGAGGGGTCAATTGTCGTCGTATTTTTGATGTAATTGGTATGTATGGACTCGCGAGAGTGTAAGGAATCTAGTTTTGTGATGTTTATCGAGTTCTGAGACGTGGGCCCGGGGGTCCAGTTTGGCCAAATTCGGGATTTGTGTTGTAATTTGATAATTTTGATGTGGGCTTCGCTCCTTTAGCATATACTAATGATATAATACTATTTTTTGGTTAGATTCAGGGCGATTTGTGGCCGAGTCGAGCGGCAATGGCATTGCGGAGTAGAGTGTTGGCTTGATTGAGGTAAGTAACGCTTCCAATATTAGTTCTGAGGGTTCGAAACCCTGAGCTACGTGTTACGTGATTAAATTGGGTGCCACACATGCCAAGTGACGGGTGTGCGGGCGTGCACCGTGTGATTCGTGACCTGGTTCAATCCATGGCACAATTTATTAGTTCTATCTTATTGATATATGTGCCTCTGTCAATGTGACTGATGTGAACATTCTAGAAATCATGCTGAATAATTTGTTAAGGCTTCACGCCGATACTGTTGAGACCCGAGCGGTCGTTTTAATGCGAACATGTTAGAGATCATGCTAGATATTATGTTAAGGCTTTACGCCGATGTTGTTGAGACCCGAGTGGTCGTTCATTTCTTTTATCTCATGTGTTTCATTGATATTACATACTAAGTCCTATCATTGCATATCTTATCATGTCTCAGTCTCGGTAATTGTTGTTTTGCACATTATATAATTGATTCGGGCTAGTTCATGCATTGTGAGCCCATGTGAGCGAGACTGGAGAGTGATGACTGAGTGAGGCCGAGAGCCTGATATTGAGTGACAAATATTTGGATCAAGCTGCACGCTGCAGCGGTATTGGATCGGGCTGCACGCTGCAGCGATATAGCGCTTGGGCTGTAGGAGCCCCTCCGGAGTCTATAACACACCCTAGTGAGCGTAGTGATATTTGAGGGATGGATCTTGTCCGGAGTGTTTATGCTTGGAGATGGATCTTCTCCAAGAGGTTAGATTGGCCTGTTTCCATCGGTACTGAGCGACTGAGATCAATGACGTGTGAACGTATTCTAGGATGGATCTTCACTAGGCCGTTGAGCCGTATACAGTACTGAGTGGTTGTGAGGTTTATAATTATTTGGAGATGGATCTTCTCCTTAGGGCTGGATCGGCCTTCCTTAGTACTGAGTGACTTCTGTCTGATGTGTATATATACTGGGAGGGATCTTCCATGGCCATGCGAGCCATATACAGTACTAAGTGGACGAGTATTTGAGAGTGGGAGCACATTGTGCATTTCATATTATTGATGCATTGGCATGTAAAATACGTCGAGGTATATATGTTAAACTATTCGGAACTGTGTTTATCTTACCACTTGAGCTGTCTAGTTAACTGAAAGAATTTCTAAATTTATGAGAGTTTACTCTGTCATGAACATGGAGGTTTCGCTACCTCTCAGTCCACAGGTTGGGTTTGTGACTTACTGAGTTGGTGTACTCACGTTAACCCCTGCACCTTGTGTTCAGATTCAGGTGCCAGGATTGAGTGAGAGCTGGTCTACTCTCTGCTAGCACTTCGGAGATTGCAAGGTAGCTGTATGGCGTCCGTAGCCTTGTCTCTCTCCTTCCTATTAGTCATATTATTTATTCTCAGACTGGTTTGTAGTAAGGGAACAATACCAGATTTTGTATTTCCTTTTTAGTTGCTCATGACTAATGACTCTGGGTTTTAGGGCTGTATTTATATGTTTTACCTAACTTTATTTGCTTTGAAATGCTAAAAATGAAAGATTTATGAAATACTAATTTGATATGGAATCAAACGAAAGGTATTTCAGATGTTATGCTTAGTGAATTGGCTAGCCTAGTAACACTATAGGCGCCATCACGGCCAGGTTGGTTTTCGGGTCATGACAAGTTGGAATCATAGCCCTAGGTTGCATAGGACCTACCAGTCATGAGCAGGTTTAGTAGAGTCTTGTGGATCGGTACTGAGACGTCTGTACTTATCTTCGAGAGGCTGCAGAACCCTTAGGAAAATCTCAAAATTTTGAATTCTTGTCGTGCGAATCTGTCGATTCTTGTAACTAAATTTCGGTTGTTTCATTCTCTCATAGATGGTGAGGTCACGTACTACCGGTCAGGATGGTCAGCCACCAGTTGGACCTGTAAGAGGCCAAGGCCGCGGTCGAGGCGGTGGTAGAAGGAGGGGTGTAGCCCGCGCAGTGGTCGGGAAAGTACCTATGGACCCTCCAGTTATTCCAAATCAGGTCCCAGTCGCAGATGTTCCAATGGAACCAGCTCAGGCACCAGCTGTGCCTATTGTTATTTCGG
Source organism: Nicotiana knightiana (assembly GCA_005239525.1). NCBI lineage: Eukaryota > Viridiplantae > Streptophyta > Magnoliopsida > Solanales > Solanaceae > Nicotiana > Nicotiana knightiana. The sequence goes on along the minus strand of ML423119.1, from coordinate 108,530 downwards.
GTCTTCAGGAGACCTTGGCCCAGATTTCGACCGCATGCACAAGTCTTGCTCAGGCGGTAGTTGTTCTACATCATCAGCTACTTCACAGAATGGGGGAGGCACTCAGACCAATGTCCCCCGTACACCGGAGCAGGTTGTTCAGGGACTTCAGAAACCGGGGGAAGTTCCAGTCCAGCCGGTTGCACCTTTTCAGGATCGTGTGATTCCCGTCATGCCAGATGACGAGCAGCGCAGGTTGGAGAGGTTTGGTAGACTTCAGCCTCCGACTTTCAGTGGTACTGAGGGCGAAGATGCCCAGGGTTTCTTAGACAAGTGTCATAGGATGCTTCGTACAACAGGGATATTGGAGACCAGTGGGGTCTCGTTTATTACCTTCCAGCTCTCAGGAGCTGCATTTACTTGGTGGCTGTCTTATGAGAGGTGTACGCCCGTTGGGGCCCTTACTTGGCAGCATTTTTCCACTCTCTTCTTAGAGAAGTATGTCCCACAGTCCCGTAGAGAGGAGCTGGGAACACAGTTTGAGCAGCTGCGTCAGGGTTATATGACGGTGTCGCAGTATGAGATAAGGTTTTCTGAGCTTGATCGACATGCTATTTGGTTGGTCCCTACAGAGAGAGATAGGATCAGGAGATTCATGGATGGTCTCACATATCAGCTTCGTATTCTTATGACCTGAGAGAGGATATCGGGTGCTACATTTGAGGAGGTTGTTGATATCGCCCAAGAGATTGAGTTAGTTCATCGCTAGGAACGAGATGAGAGGGAGGCCAAGAGGCTTCGAGGATTTGGTAATTTTTGTGGCGTTCCTCCAGGAGGACAGTTTCAGCACGGCAGAGGCCGTCCATTCAAGCAAGCTTAGCCAGGTCACTCAGGTTATCGTGGTGGATCAGCTGGTAGAGACCCTCACAGTTTGCATCAGGGGCACCCATCATTTAGTGCTCTGCCAGCTCAGAGTTCATCTTGTGCACCATCGGTTCAGGGTTCATCTGTGCCTGGTTCTTCTAGTGGTTATCCTGGTGCTAGGAGTTCCCTTCAGTCCCCAGTGCCATTCTCCAAGAGGGGTTTATTTGAGTGTGAAGATGTGGTCCATATAAAGAGGTTTTGTCCCCTTCTTACGGGAGGTACTTATCAGCAGAAGAGTCAGCCCGCGGCTTCAGTCCAGTTGCTGCACTGCCCGCCCAGGCAGATAGAGGTGGGGGTTAGGTAGTTGGGGGTCTCCCTTGAGGGGGAGGTCGATCCAGTGGTGATCAAGCTCGATTTTATGCACTTTCAGCCAGGCCAAATGCGATGGCTTCTGATTCCATTATCCCAGGTATTGTTTCAGTCTGTCACGAGATGCTTTAGTTTTTATTTGATTCCCGTTCTTCATATTTGCATGTTCATCATATTTTGCCCATTCTCTGGATATGCCCCGTGAGTCTTTAATTACATCTGTTCATGTTTTTGCCCCTGTTGGTGATGCTGTTGTTATGGACCGCGTGTGTCGATCATGTGTGGTGCCTATTGGGGATCTGGAGACTCGCGTGGATATGTCATTGCTTGGTATGGTCAATTTCGATGTGGTTGGATTAGGTAGATGATTTTACTTTAAGGTATGACTTGATGAAGGTGTAAGTTTCAGAAGATGCTCTGTGTCTTGATTTATGGGTACCTCATTGGTGGGCGGCACTCTCCTTGTTGTTCGGCTGGGAGTATTCAAGTTCGTCCACGTAACACCTATAGATTGTAGGGGTATTTCCTCATGGTGTGATCGTGCATTGGAAAAGTATTAGACATTTTGGCGACGGAATTGAGATCGGATATGGTGATTGGTGTGCTTTGAGGGTTTTGAGTCTGGAAAACTCGAATGAGTAGATGGTTTCATATTTGAGGGCTGTAGAGTCGTAGCAAGGTTAGCCAAGGTTAGTGGGTGATGTGATTCAGTCATATTGGACCTTCATAGGGTCATTGGTCTATGGTGTACGTCCGGATTGATTTGGGGTTCCTTAGTAGGCCCTGTGGGGATAGGCATTTTTGCACCGAGTTAGATTGATTGGCTCCGTAGTGCTATTGTGAGGGGTGTCAGTTAGTGACTATTGGGTTTATTGTGCTCTGGGATGATCTAGGAGATTACCCGTCCCTGCTTCGGGGAGCGGAGATTCGTTGGTTTTAGGCACTCATGGTGCGGTTCTGTTGGGGCCTCATAGCGGAGTTTGATTAAGGCAAAGTAGACGGGTATTGTAGGATTTGGACGTATGGGTTGTGTTTATTCATATTCGTGTGACATGGGAGTGTCAGATTTCCCGTGGTTATGGTAATTCACTATGAGTACTTGATATCGGGTTTCGTGTGGTTTTTGACTTTTGAGCAAGATTGATCGAGGGGTACAATACGGACCAGCATTCAGATAGGGTTCATGTATGGCAGCGGAGTATGTTAAATAGGATCCTTGTGTGTAGGATTCGTGTGTTTTGGTTCTGCGGTGTGTGAGGAGTTCCTAGCACTGCGTTGTGGTGTTCCCGTTGATATTGCAGGACGATTTTCTTGTGTGGTGTCGTTTTTTCATGTTTGGGTACATTTGGGTGTTGTTTATTAGTGCACGGACTACACGGGTTATGGCGTTAAGCGGTATTGATGTGTCATATTACTAGTGTGGTTGTGACGGATGTGATGAGGTCATCGAGCCTAGAATGAGTGTTGTCGGATCTGGTTGCGGCATATTTGGGATAATAGTGACGCTGATCGACTTAGAAGTTTTGCTATATTTCCTGACGAAGGATAAGAGTTCCATCACTTGTTGATACGACGAATGGTTATCGGTTTCTGCATGTTTCTCTCATCATTGATAGTATATTAAGGTGTTATAACGGGTCTCTGTTTGATGACAGGCTTATTATCGGCATTTGGGTGGTTTGGGCGTCTGTTGTGATTTGAGCTTACCATTTTGAGTGTTCGAGATAGGTGAGATATCATGTGATTTCGTCTTGAGTTATGACTCTGATAGGATGCAGCAGGTTCAGACATATACAATGTGTGGGAGGGTTATTCTGATCTTGTAGATCAGTTCTGACGTGGAAATTTGGATTCTAAGGCGTAAGGATAAGGTTGGATATAGAGGCATTTGAATGTGTTGTATTGTTAGATATATGCTGGGTAGGGTGATGTGGGGTCACCGCCGGGTATGTGCATGGTAAGGCTATTGGTTTGATGGCTTTTGGAACAACTCTTGACACGTTCGAGGACGAACGTGAGGGCCGCATATACGGAAGTCGGGATTTAAGTCATGGTCGCATGTGCGCACCGGTGATCGCAGGTGCGGATCCGCAAGTGCGAGAAATGTTCCGCAGGTGCGGTGATCGCTGGGCAGAATGTATAAAAGGATGCCTTTGCGAATTTTCTTATATTTCGCCATTTTTGAAGACAGTTTTGGAGCTTTTTGAGGGATTTTGAAGAGGGATTCAAGGGGAACACATTGAGGTAACATTTGTTAACCTAGTACTCGATTCTATGTTGGTATTTGACTGATTAATCATGAAGTTTGTGGGATTTAATGGTTTAAATTGAGGGGTTTTGGCTTGGAAACTTGAGACTTTGATTTAAGGATTTGAGGGGCCAATTATCGTTGGATGTTTGATGTATTATGTATGTATGGACTCGTGAAAGTGTAATGATTCTAGTTTTGTGTTCTTTGTCGAGTTTCGAGACATGGGCCCGGGGGTCGGGTTTGGCCGAATTCAGGATTTGTGTTGTAATTTGATAATTTTGATGTGGGATTCGCTCCTTTAGCATATGCTAATGATATAATTCTAATTTTGGTTAGATTCAGGATGATTTGTGGCCGAGTCGAGCGGCAAAGGCATTACGGAGTAGAGTCTTGGCTTGATTGAGGTAAGTAACGCTTCCAATCTTGGTTATGAGGGTTCGAAACCCCGAGCTACGTGTTACGTGATTAGAATTGGGTGACGTACATGCCAAGTGACAGGCGTGCACCGTGTGATTCGTGACATGTATCAATCCATGGCACCGTTTATTAGCTCTCACTGATTGATATATGTTCTTTTGTCAATGTGACTGATGTGAACATTCTAGAAATCAAGCTAAATATTTTTAAGGCTTCACGCCAATACTGTTGAGACCCGAGCGGTCATCTTAATTCGAACATGTTAGAGATCGTGCTAGATATTATGTTAAGGATTTACGTCGATGTTGTTGGGACCCGAGTGGTCGTTCATTTCTGTCATCTCATGTGTTTCATTGATATTACATACTTAGTCCTATCATTGCATATCATATCATGTCTCAATCTCGATAATTGTTGTTTTGCACATTATATCATTGATTCGGGCTAGTTCATGCATTGTCAGCCCATGTGAGAGAGACTGGAGAGTGATGACTGTGTGAGGCCGAGAGACTGATATTGAGTGACATATATATGGATTGGGTTGCATGCCACCACGATATTGGGTCGGGCTGCACGCTGCAGTGATATAGCGCTTGGGTTGTAGGAGCCCCTCCGGAGTCTGTAACACACCCCTATTGAGCGCAGTGATATTTGAGGGATGGATCTTCCATGGACACGGATCTTGTCCGAAGTGTTTATGCTTGGAGATGGATCTTCTCTACGAGGTTGGATTGGCCTGTTTCCATCGGTACTGAGCGACTGAGATCAGTGACATGTGCACGTATTCTGGGATTGATCTCCCCTAGGCCGTTGATCCATATAAAATACTAAGTGGTTGTGAGGTGTATCATTATCTGGAGATGGATCTTTTCCTTAGGGTTGGATCGGCCTTCCTCGTTACTGAGTGACTTATGTCTGATGTGTATATATAGTGGGAGGGATCTTCCCTGTCTATGCGAGACATATACAGTACTGAGTGGACGAGTATTTGAGAGTGGGAGCACATTGTGCATTTCATATTGTTGATGCATTGGCATGTAAAATACATCGATATATATATGTTAAACTGTTCGGAATTGTGTTTATCTTACCACTTGAGATGTCTAGTTAACTGAAAGCATGCCTAAATTTCTGTACATTTATTTGTCATGAACATGGAGGTTTAGTCCGTCACTACCTCTCAGTCCACAGGTTGGGCTTGTTACTTAATGAGTTGGTGTACTCACGTTACCCCATGCACCTTGTGAGCAGATTTAGGTGTCAGGATTGAGTGAGAGCTGGTGTACTCTCTGGGAGCACTTCGGAGATTACAAGGTAGCTGCACGACGTCCGCAACCTTGTCTCTCTCCTTCATATTAGTCATATTGTTTATTCTCAGACTGGTTTGTAGTAAGGGAACAATACCAGATTTTGTATTTCCTTTTTAGTTGCTCATTATAGATGACTCGGGGTTTTGGGGCTGTATTTACATGTTTTACATAACTTTATTTTCTTTGAAATGCTAAATATGGAAGATTTATGAAATACTGATTGATATGGAGTCAAACGAGAGGTATTTCTGATGCTATGCTTAGTGAATTGGCTAGCCTAGTATCACGATAGGCACCATCACGGCCGGGTTGATTTTCGGGTCGTGACACTGATGATATTTGGAGGTTATGTTTCAAATTTGAGATCATTTGGAGTAGATTTCGGTATTAAATCGTATATTGGATTGTTATAATTCGAAGAACAAATTTCAGTTTCTGGGTAAATTTCACTTCAGACTTATTGGCCTCAAGTGAACGAAAACGTTTGTTGCACTTCAGACTTTTTGGCCGTAAGTGCATCTGAAGTCCAGTTTTTCACTTAAGACTTGTTGGCCTTAAGTGTAGCAAAACATTTATTGCACTTCAGAACTTTTCTCCTTAAGTGCATCTGCAGTGCCATTTTTCACTTCAAACATATTGGCCTTAAGTGCATCTGAAGTGTAAATTTTAACTTCAGTCTTATCGGCCTTAAGTGAATGAAAACGTTTGTTGCACTTCAGACTTTTTGGCCTTAAGTGCCTCTGAAGTAAAATTTCACTTCAGAATTATTGGCCTTACGTGCATCTGAAGTGCAATTTTTTACTTCAGACTTATTAACCTTAAGTGGATAAAACCATTGGTTGCACTTCAGACCTATTTGGCCTTAAGTGCATTTGAAGTGCAATTTTTTCACTTTAGATATTTACTTTAACTCCAGACTCGATAAGTATGAAGTTGATCGTAAAGTGGGTAAGCTTGCAAACCTTTTTTCTAAGTGGGTATAAGTTCAATTGTGACCCCAAAACCGGGTATAGATGCAAAAGCCCCTAATATATACGTCAAAATTAATGTTAATCATTAAGTCCAATCATTGGGAGCGGTGGTAGAACCCGAAGTTCAATTGAAACCCAATAACCTTTGGTCAAACAGTTATTTATGTCACGATATTCACTAAATATGAACACATTTTATATTTAGAACCCAATCATGAATATTCGAAGTCGTTATTTTGAAATATGAAACACGTAAGCTTGAAACATTGACTCCGCCTTTGCCGATCGTAGGGCTTGCAAGTAAATTACCACAATTTTATTCAAGAAAAAATGAACCAATTGGATTATCTCGCTTTTACTACCACAAAACCAAATGTATTCGCAAAACTAAGGTCACGTTACAATAAAAGAAAACAAAAAGTAAAAGAAATGGATAGAAAATATTAGGGCTGTGAAATTTGGTCCAAGCCACCACCAAACCCATCCAAAGTTGGACTAATTATTGACCTTATTTATTAAACTCATCCCATTTTGATCGAACCCATCTCAACCCATTTAAAGTTGGGTTGATTTTTAGCCCAAATTCATCCATGAGTAACTTTGCCAAAATATCTTAGAAATATTTTTTGTTTGATATGTTATATATGACAAATTTAATGTCATTCCAACTGACACACTGCTCTGACAACTCACTTAGAATGTCACATCGTCACCCCTCAGGGAAATGATCACTCCTCGCCCAAAATGCTCATATTTGTGCCAATATCGACAATGTCCGCCCATGGTGCTCTCTTGAGGCCGACCACCAGAGGCGGAGGGACTAACTGTATGGGTCGAAATCTGACCGCGTGAGAACGACCTCAGGAGGGGATGGTGAGAACGGTTAGGACATGATTGTATACATGAAAGGTCGTAATGATGCGCTCCACGACCATGGCCGAGGTTGATTCGTCAGAAGGCCTTTGCGGCGTAGTACACGCTGCGACACCTAGGGAGATCGACCCGAAGTGCCGATGGTCAATAACAATATATAGGTTGGGGATCGCTGGATAAATGGAAAGGCTTAGTATATATACAAGGGGAAGACCCGATGAAAGGGGGGCCTAGTTTTTTCTCTCTGAATGGAAGGAGAACAAAAATCCATCTTGTAAGTAAGAATAGGTATAGAACCTTGCTAATAATTCTTGTAATGAGCGTTATGGAATCAATAAGACAGATCCTAGAGCCATTGATGGTGATCTTTTCCTCTCTTCTTTACTTTGCATCATAGATTAATTGTATCTTGGATGAGAGCTCTTCAAATATATTCAACCACTTTCGTAATCTCAATGAGTACATATGTTTAGTCTCATCCAAATTCTCTTGCTTAATATCCTTAGATCTAGCGTTAATTATTTTTAGCTAGGATTTACCCTCTATCTTCTCAATTTATCTAGTTTAACAAAAGGTCTCGCACTTTTTGGCCAAACAATTCTCTTGCTTAATATCCTCAGATCTGGCTATAACTATCTTTGGCTAGGATTTACTCTCTATCTTCTCAATTTATCTAGTTTAACAAAAGGTGTCGCACTTTTTGGTCAAACACACACGATATTCTTGTTTCATGAAAAACTTAGTTATCTAATTAGATGCGAGTTGTCTCTGATACTGTCACGAACCAAAATCTAACCACGGTCGTGATGGAACCTATCGTGTTACAAGGAAAGCATGTTTCCCACAATATTCTTACTAAATCGATTATAAGAAATTAATAAAACATTTCCAAAATTTTTTTCATAAACTAAATCGACTGTAAATATAATATAGAAAATACGGAAATGAGCCCCAAACATCAGGGTGTCACTAAGTCATGAGCGTCTAAAACTATGAACTAAGATATATAAACTGTCTACTGTCCAAAAGAAGAAATGACAGAAGGAGTAACAAGGTCCTGTGGAAGCTAGCAGCTACCTTGCAGTCTCCAAATATTGTTGGCCTGAACTCAACGATTGTCTCTAAATCACCTGGATTTGCACATAAAGTGCAGGATTAGTACGAGTACAACCGACTCAGTATTAACAGAAATTACTAAGGAACTGAGTAGTAGTGACGATCTAAGCAGAACAATCCAATTATTTCTTTATCACAATTTAAAAATGTTGACAGGGATAAACTGGTAAATTCCATAATCAACAAATATTACAAAGAAGTTAACAGATAAATGAAGCAACATCAAAAGTAAATGCAACCTCACAACAATGTCACTCCATCACTCAGCACTCGGGAGTCAGCACTCAATACACTTAACACTCAATAGGTACCTGCGCTCACTAGGGGTGTGTACACACTCCGGATGGGCTCCCAAAGCTGACGCTATGCACGGATAACTCACGTGCCATAATATCAATACAAACTCACGCGCTATGGTATCAATACCTGGATCCACACGGTCAACTCACGTGCTACGCAGACAATTCACGCGCTATGGTATCAATCATATCATATCAAATATATCACAACAGGCCCTCGGCCTCACTCAGTCATGAACCTCTCTAACCTCACCATCATCAACAAATAAGGGGACACAACCTACATTAAGTATCACATCATATCAGCAAAATAATAGAGACTGAGGAAAATAAAAAAAATTAGAGGGGGACTTCTTGAATAAAAAGAATACAATTAAAAAAATAATTGGAATCGTTCCGAAGAGAATATGTGTCCCGGCACTGCACAAAAAAGATCCGGTTATATATCATATATGTGGGTACATATTGTGTATCAAGAACAAAAAAATGCGGATATGGTCGAATGGTAAAATTTCTCTTTGCCAAGGAGAAGATGCGGGTTCGATTCCCGCTATCCGCCCAAGATCCAAGATAAAGTAATTTTATTACTATTTATTTATTATTGAATTTCATAAATAGCATTAAATATATCCTTAAATTAAGGGTTTGGTATAGTTGGCCGTGATAGTGTAGTGATTCTATCCCTCCCCTACGTTTTCTTTTTCCTTCCGCGAAAGACGGGAATTAATTACTAGTTAACAGAGTCAACCCTAAAATAGTTTGACAAAACAAGATGTTGCGGAGACAAGATTTGAACCCGTGACCTCAGGGTTATGAAAACATGTACAATAATTTCTATGACCAAGTGCAAATAATGTGAGCATGAATAAAGCCTAAGCATGATCTCCAACATGAAGGCAAACAAGTTCAACAATAAGTAAACACATAACCACATATAATAGCTATTAGGCCTCACAGCCTCACGGGATGGAACAAGTCTCAATCCCTCGCAGTGTACACCCACACGCCCGTCACCTAGCGTGGGTAGCGCCTCCACAAAATCACATGATATCAAATCTCTGAATTTATAACCTCAAAGCCAGAGATAAAACTGTTACTTACCTTAACAGCGTAAAATACTACTCCGGGATGCCCTCGTCTCTGGACTCGGTCTCCAAAAGCTCCGAATCTAACCAAAATCAGAATACTACTATCAACATAGTCTAAAGAATCGAATTCCACAATAAAAACTACATAAATATGCCAAAAATCGGAAATCGGCCAAAACCCGGCCCTCGGGCCCACATCTCAAAACTAGTCAAAATTGGTAGAGTACTAATCCTCGTTCTCTCCCGAGTCTAACCATATCAAATTCGTCAAAATCGGACTCCGTTTGGTCCCTCAAATCCTCACTTAAAACTCTCCAAAACTCAAACCCTAACTCCCTCAATTTCACTTTGAAATCATCAATCAAATACCAAAAAACGAAGATGAATTCATTAAATATAACCATAATCGAGTAGAGAACACTTACCCCAATACATATGGTGAAAATCGCCTACAAAATCGCCAAAATCCGAGCTCCCCAACTCAAAATATGACCGAAAGAACAAACCCTTATTTTATATATTTTTCTTCCAGCTATTCTGCCTCGTTTCTTGTGCAAAGCGATCCCTAAAACTCACTTTTTATGCCTCCAACAGATTTTTTGTAAATTTTTAGTCAAGTTAGGCTTTTGAATCACTCAATTTGACCTCATATGATAACCAAATTCCACGATTCTTTTTGATATGGCACTGTAATTATGATACGAATCAAATGCTTCAATCAAAACAGAAATCGGAGCTCATTTACTTAATGTGGTACCATTTATGCCTGAAGAAACGACGTCGAAACATAAGAAAAACGAGCACAATGCAGCCCAAACCTATCTGAAACTCACCCGAGCCCCTCAGGACGTCAACCAATAATTCCCACAAGTCATATATCACTACCCGAACTTAGTCAAACCTTCGGAACACCCAAAACAACACCAAAACATCGAATCAACCTCAGATTCAAGCCTAAGAACTTGTAAATTCCAAAATTCACCAACGACGCCGAAACCTCTCAAACCACATCCGAATGACCTCAAATTTTGCACACACGTTACAAATGACTCTACGAGCCTACTCTAACTTCAGGAGTTCCATTCCTACCCCGATACCTAATTTTCCACTGCCGACCAAAAATGCCAAATTTCTAACTTTCGCCAATTCAAGCCTAATTCTACCACGAACCTCCAAATTACATTTCGGACACACTCCTAAGTCTAAAATCACCCAACAAAGATATCCGAATCATAAAAATTCAAATCCGAATTCGTTTACCCATAAGTCAACTTCCGGTTGACTTTTCTAACTTAGCTTTCTAATTAACAGACTAAGTGTCTAATCTCACTCCAAAACTACTCCGGACCCAAACCTGTCAAGTTGATATAACTCAACACAACTGAACAATACATAAAGAAGCAGAAATGGGGGAAACGAGGCTATAACTCTCGGAACAACCGACCGTGACATTTCAAATACCAATTGATGGATTATAATAAGTAGCGGAAGCAATCCCAGTATCAAAATCACATGTAATCTAGACAACTAGCATAAACGGGATTTCACGGGTTACCTCTTGAAGCGTGAACAAAGCTCATCTATCATGTGAGCCTCCAATTTCACAGCAACTCAATGAATTGTCCACCACCCGCACGATCTCAATCTCCGAACCTTCCACGGTCTTCTATTGTGTTACCCAAATAATATCCGGAAAGAGTAATTCCGTGTGGGCGAAATTTCTAGGAATAATGGAGGAAAATTTCGGCCCCCATCTGTTCCTCCTCTAGGTGGAAAACCTTATGTATTTATAACACAAGTTTTAAGGATTAAAACCTTTTTCCAAAACTTGTTGGGTTTCTTTTTCCACCAGAAAAGGATTCCTTTATTTCCTACTATTTAGGCACAACAGGGACCACAAAATCTAATTAACAAGGCTTCCAATTATGGAATTAATTTCTAATTTTTGAAATTAATATCCACCATAATTAATTACGAATTATTCCACTAAAAATTCGTAATTGCACTCCTTTATTCAATTCTGAAATTCATCTATTAAATATTATTTAACTCCCTATGTTAAGATTCAGATACTAATCAATTAAATTAAATTACTAACGATTTCATTTATTGATTATTTCCTTTAGACTTTCGCTTAACTTATTTCATGTGTCGGATACAAAATCCATCGGCTGGGTTTACACATAAAAAATTATAAGCTTCCATAAAGGTGTATCCTCAATTTCTAAACCGAGACATGGATTCCATCAACTAACTATTACTTCGCCAATATACATTATTACTATCCAATTTATCAGGCATATTGACCCACGAAAGAATCTCGCCTTTTAATAAATCAAAACAATAATAATATACACAGCTAATAATAATTATACCAAGATTAAGAGTATAAGTACATTAATGGCTAGAGAGTTTATTTTATTAAGTCAGTATAAAATACTTATCTCTACTTGGTCCGTTCAATACATACAAAATCTACTAGCACAAGAAGTTGAAATTAAACCATTCCCATAATCAAGTTAAATTATATTTAATCTTGTACTACAATCACCCATGATGGTTTGTCCAATTCCATCATTAGATTGTGAACTCAAACTTTATACTTATAAGAACCGATGATCTAATATTACGTATATAAGCTAAACTCTATACACTAAATCATCTACTCCCTCTATTCCACTTTATGTGAAACTATTTCCTTTTTGGTCTGTTCCAAAAAGAATGACCCCTTTCTAAATTTGATAACAATTTAGCTTAAATATACAATTCTACCCTTAATGAGAAGCTTTTATAACCACTCAAATAATCTGGGCCCCTTTTTGCTTTGTTTAGGATCACAAATTCCAAATGTCTTCATTTTTTTTCAACTCTGTGCCTAGTTAAACATGTTCATATAAATTGGAACAGAGGGAATACTATATAAGCAAAGGCCACAGACTAATATATGATATATTCAAAACTTTATTAAAATTGAATGAACAATTATATCATAATAAATACTATATCTAAACCAAACCCATGGTTAATAGTATATATCCCAACAATCTCCCAATTAGACTTTTAACCATCACAATTGGTTGAATATACTATATCTAAACGCATGGTTAATAGTATATCCCCCTACAATCTCCCACTTAGACTCATAACCATGCATCTACAACTTTCTCAGGCATTCATTTACATGACTATTAAAAGTCTTTATCAAATAAGGTTTTGTTAAAGAATTTTGCCAAGTTATTTCTGATGCAATACTTGTCCAGTAGTGCTTTGTCGTTACTATGTAGTTTGGTATTAAACTCTGCAGGAATCCTGTTACCAAAACTATCCCAAGAGTGTATACCGAACTATGATTTTCCTTAGTATTCTACCACTAAGATGAAGTACTACTAATATTACCTTCATTACCTTACGATATTGAAATATTAGTGTCACGACCCAAATATAAATCATGTTGTGATGGTGCCTATCGTGATACAAGGCAAGCCTATTTCCCAAAATATTACTACCAAATTCGATTATAAGAATTCAATAAAACATTTCCAATATTTGAAGTTCTCATAAACTAAACCAACTCTAAATATAGATATAGAAATGCGAAAAAGGAGCCCCAAACATCGGGGTGTCACCAAGTCACGAGCGTCTAAATATATGAACTAAGATATATAAATTGTCTGCTTTCCAAAAGAAGAAATAGATGATAAAAGGAGTAACAAGGTCCTGCAGACGCGAGCAGCTACCTTGCAATCTCCAAAGATAGCCGACCTGAACTCAACGATCATCGCGCTCTAACTCAATTGGATCTGCATATAAAGTGTAGGGTGTAGTATGAGTACAACCGACTCACTAGTAACAGAAATAACTAAGGAAATGAGTAGTAATGACGAGCTAAGCAGAACAATCTAATTATTTCCTTTCACAATTAAGGATAAACAGTAGTAAGCGGATAATTTCCATAAATCAACAAATGCTACGAGGCAATTAACAGGTAAATGCAACAATGGCAAAAGTAAATAAAACCTCTCAGCAATGTCACTCCATTACTCAGCCCTCAAAACACACGCTCAATAGGTACCTGCACTCACTGGGGGTGTACAGACTCCAGAGGGGCTCCCAAAGCCCAAGCGCTAAGCACAGACAACTCACGTGCCATAATATCAATCTCTTGATCCGCACGAACAACTCATGTGCTACACGGACAACTCACGTGCTATGGTATCAATACCTGGATCCGCACGCACAACTCACGTGCTATAATCAAATATCTCACAACGGGCCCTCGACCTCGCTCAGTCATGTACCTCTCTAGCCTCACCATTCTCAACAAATAAGGGAACACAACCCAAATTAAGTATTACGGCATATCAACAAAATAACAGAGTCTAAGGTAAACATGTACAAGAATTCCTATGATTGAGTGCAAATAATGTGAGCATGAATAAAGCCTAAGCATGATCTCTAACGTGAAGACAGTCAAGTTCAACAACATGTAAATACATAACACAGATAATGGTCATTAGGCCTCACAACCTTACAGGACGGACCAAGTCTCAATCCCTCGCGGTGTACATCCACACGTCTGTCACCTAGCATGGGTATCACCTCCAAACAATCACATGATATCAAATTCTCCGGGTTTATACCCTCAAAGCTAGAGTTAAAATTGTTACTTACCTTAACAGCGTAAAATCCTACCCCGGGATGTCCTCGTCCCTCGACTCGGTCACCAAAAGCTCTAAATCTATCCATAATCAGAATAATACTATCAAAATAGGCTAAAGAATCGAATTCCACAAGAAAAACTACATAAATAGGCCAAAAAATCCGAAATAGGCTAAAACCAGGACCTCGGGCCCACGTCTCGAAACCTGTCAAAAATGGCAGAATTAGAAATCTCGTTCATTAGCGAGTCTAACCATATAAAATTCGTCGAAATCCGACTCCGTTTGGCCCCTCAAATCCTCACCTCAAACTCTCCAAAACACAATCCCTAACTCCCCCAATTTCACTCTAAACTCCTACCACTTTCATGACTAAACAGTGGGAAATAATTAAAAACACGCGTAAATAAACCCAATTAACTTATCTTAGTGATATCTCTTGTTTCTCCCTTGAATTTCACTGGCCAAAGCTCAAAACACCGGACATAAATGGTGGAGAAAGGGCAATAATTCGCGAAGTAGGACTTATATAGGTTTCTACCCAGGGATCCCGCACCTGCGGACCCCTCCTCGCACCTGCGCAACCGCATATGTGATACTTGGTGCACACCTGCGACTTTCACTTATCCGCTCCCTCTTCACATATGTGGTTAACCCATCGTGTTTGCGGGCTCGCAGGTGTAACTATGCCTCCGCACCTGCGCTCCAGGCCCAGATGGCCAATTTTCACATCTGCGGTTGCTTCCCGCTTCTGTGATCATCGCACCTGCGGCTCCCCATCCGCAAGTGCGGACACACTAGAAAATTTACACCAACAGCTTCAGCTGCGTTCTCCAACTTCCAAAATCCCCGATAACCATCTGAAATCTCCCGAGCCCCTCAGGACCTCAACCAAAAATTCCAACAAGTCATATATCACTACCTGAACTTAGTCGAACCTTTGGAACACCCAAAACAACATCAAAACACCAAATCAACCTCGGATTCAAGCCTAAGAACTTCTACACTCCCAAAATTCACCAACGATGCCGAAATCTACCAAACCACGTCCGAATGACCTGAAATTTTGCATATACATCACACTTGACATTACGAACCTATTCCAACTTCCGAAATTCCATTCCGACCCTGATACCTAATTTTCCATTGCCGACCAAAATCGCTAAATTTCTAACTTTCGCTAATTCAAGCCTAATTCTACTACAGACCTCCAAATTACATTCCAGGCACACTCCTAAGTCTACAATCTCCCAACGAAGCTAACCGAATCATAAAAATTCAAATCCTAGTTCATTTACTCATAAGTCAACTTTCAGTTGACTTTTCTAACTTAACTTTCTAACTAAGAGACTAAGTATCTTATTTCACTCCAAAACTACTCTGGACCCAAACCTACCAACTCGATACAACTGAACAACACATAAAGAAGCAGAAAATGGTAGAAATGAAGCTATAACTCTCGGAACGACTGGCCGTGTCATTATATCTTCCCCCTCTTAAACAAACCTTCGTCCTCGAACGAGTCTAGACACATACCTGGAGACTCCAATAGGTGTGGATGTCTTCTACGCATCTCCCGCACGGTCTCCCAGGTGGACTCCTCCATGGGCTGGCCTCTCCATTGAACATTCATTGAAGTTATATCTTTTGATCTCATCCTCCGAACCTGTCGATCCAAAATAGCCACTGGCTCCACATCATACGTCATATCCCCCTCCAACCGAACCTTGCTAAAGTCCAAAACATGGGACGAGTCGTCAACATAATTCTAAAGCATGGAAACATGAAACACCGGATGTACACTCGACAAGCTGGGTGGCAAAACAAGCTCATAGGCCACCTCCCCAATCTTCTAAAGTACCTCAAATGGACCAATAAACTGAGGGCTCAACTTTCCCTTCTTCCCAAATCTCATAACACCTTTCATAGGTGAAACCTTCAGCAATAACTTCTCCCCGACCATGTATGATACATCACGAACCTTCCTGTCCGCATAACTCTTTTGCCGAAACTGCATCGTGCGAAGCCGCTCCTGAATCAATTTCACCTTATCTAAAGCATCCTGCACCAAATCTGCATCCAAGAGTCTAGCCTCACCCGGCTCAAATAAACCAACCGGAGATCTACACCTCCTCCCGTATAAATTCTCATACAGAGCCATCTGGATACTTGACTGATAAATGTTATTATATGCAAACTCCGCAAGTGATAGAAATTGGTCCCATGAACCCCCAAAGTCAATAACGCAAGCACACAACATGGCCTCCAATATCTGAATAGTTCGCTCGGACTGCCCACCCGTCTGAGGGTGAAAATCTGTGCTCAACTCAACCTGAGTTGTAAACTGAGTACCTCTATCTGAAATGATGGAAACCGGAACACCATGTAAGAGAAAAACCTCTCGGACATAAATCTGAGCTAACCACTCTAAAGTGTAGGTAGTACAAACAGGAATGAAGTGTGCAGACTTGGTCAGCCGATCCACAATAACTCAAATAGCATCAAACTTCCTCGAAGTCCGTGGGAGCCCAATTACAAAGTCCATGGTGATCCGCTCCCACTTCCACTATGGAATATCTAATCTCTGAAGCAAGCCACCCGGTCTCTGGTGCTCATACTTAACCTACTGACAGTTGAGACACCGAACCACAAACCCAAAAATATCCTTTTTCATCCTCCTCCACCAATAGTGTTGCCTCAAATTCTGGTACATCTTCGCGGCATACAGATGGATGGAATACCGCGACTTGTGGGCCTTCTCCAAAATCAACTCCTGAAGCCCATCCACATTAGGCACACATAACTTGCCTTGCATCCTCATCACACCATCATCGTCAATAGTCACATCCCTAGCATCACCTCCCCGGACCCTGTCCTGAAGAATGAGCAAGTGCGGGTTGTCATACTAACGCTCCCCGATACGGTCATAAAAAGAAGACCTGGAGGCTACGCAAGCCAATACCTGACTAGGCTCCGAAAGATCCAATCTAACAAGCTGGCCCGCTAAGGCCTGAACATCTAATGCTAAAGGTCTCTCCGCTGCCAGAAGATAAGCTAAACTCCCCAAACTCTCTGCTCGACGACTCATAGCATCGGCCACCACATTGGCCTTCCCCGGATGGTATAGAATAGTGATATCATAATATTTAAGAAGCTCCAACCATCTCCGCTGACACAAATTAAGATCTTTCTGCTTGAATAGATGTTGCAAACTCTGGTGATCAGTATAAATCTCACAATGAACTCCATACAAATAGTGATACCAAATCTTTAAGGCGTGAACAATGGCTACGAACTCAAGATCATGCACCAGATAATTCTTCTCATGAATCCTCAACTGACGAGAGGCATAGGCAATCACCCTACCCTCCATCAAAACACAACCAATGCCTACCCTCGAGGCATCACAAAACACGGTATAAGAACCTGAAGCTGATGGCAGAACTAACACTGGAGCTGTTGTCAAAGAAGCCTTGAGCTTCTGAAAGCTCTCCTCACACTTGTCCGACCACCTGAACGGAGCACCCTTTTGGGTCAATTTGGTCAAGGGCGAAGCAATACATAAGAATCCCTCTACAAAGCGATGGTAATAGCCCGCAAAACCCAAAAATCTCCTAATCACTGTAGCTGAGGACGGTCAAGGCCAACTCTGCACTGCCTCTATCTTCTTCGGGTCCACCTGAATACCCTCGCTGAACACCACGTGCCCTAAGAATGCTACCGAACTGAGCCAAAACTCACACTTGGAGAACTTTGCATAAAGCTTCTCCTCCCCCAACCTCTGCAATGCAATCCTCAAATGCTGGGCATGCTCCTCCTGGCTACGAGAGTACACCAGGATGTCATCAATGAACACAATAATGAAGGAGTCAAAATATAGCTGGAATACAATGTTCATCAAATGCATGAACGATGTTGGGGAATTGGTCAGCCCAAAAGACATCACCAAGAACTCATAATGGTCATAATGGATCCTGAAAGCCATCTTAGAATTATCCGAATCCCGAATCTTCAGCTGATGATACCCGGATTTCAAGTCAATCTTAGAGAACACCCTCACTCCCTGGAGCTGGTCAAATAAATCATCAATATGAGGCAAGGGATACTTGTTCTTGACTGTGACCTTGTACAAATGCCTGTAGTCAATAGACATTCTAATGGACCCATCCTTCTTCTTCACAAATAAAACTGGTGCACCCCAATGTGACACAGTAGGCCGAATAAACCCTTTTTATAGGAGTTCCTGAAGCTGTTCTTTCAATGCTTTCAACTCCGTTGGTGCCATACGATATGGCAAAATAGAAATGGGTTGAGTGCCCGACACCACATCAATACCAAAGTCGATATCCCTGCCAGGCAGCATGCCTGACAGGTCTGCAGGAAACACATCCGACAAATCACATACCACCGAAACAGAATCAATGGTAGGTATATCTGCACTAACATCTCTCACAAAGGCCAAGTAAGAAAGACAACCCTTATCAACCATATGTTGAGCCTTCAAATATGAAATCACCCTACTCGGCATAGTCTATAGAAATAGAACCATTCTACTCTACCCTCGGAAATCCTGGCATTGCTAAGGTCACGGGCTTAGCGTGATAATCTAGAATAGCATGACATGGAGAAAACCAATACATTCCTAATATCACATCGAAATCAACCATTCTAAGCAACAACAAATCCACTCGGGTCTCCAGACCCCCAATAGACACCACACATGACTGATACGCATGGTCCAGAACAATAGTATCGCCCACAAGGGTAGATACTTGAATAGGTGTAACTAATAACTCACGGGGCATATCCAGAAAATGAGCAAAGTATGATGAAACATATGAATATGTAGAACGAGAGTCAAATAATACAAAGGCATCTCTCTGACGGACAGGGACAATACCTGTGATCACAGCATCTGAAGCAATATCGTCTGGCCTGGCTGGGAGGGCATAGAAATGGGTCTGACCACCCCCTGCTCTACCTGCCCCTCTCAGACGACTCCTAGCTACCTGGGCTCCACCCCTAGATGGCTGAGCTCCGTCCCTATCAAGCTGAGCGGGTGGTGGAGGAACTGGTGTTGGTGCCATCGGCCGAGTACTCCGCTGTGGAGTCCCACCCGACAGCCTAGGGCAATATCTTATAATGTAGCCAAAATCCTTGCACTTAAAACAACCCCTCCTCAGACGATACTGTTGCTCCTGATGTCCAAAAGAACTACCCGGCAATACCTGAGCGGACGGGGCATGATGAGAACCCTGCGCTGGTAGTGCACTGAATAATGACTGACCCTGCTGATGACTGTGAGAACCATGGCCAGATGATGCACCACGGTGAAATGGACGAGCTGACTGAGCATGCATGAATGGACGGCCTCTGCCTGCTGAAACTGACCTCCCTGAGGAGCACCACTAAATCCACCCTGACCATGAGGCCTCTTAGCCTCCCTCTCAACTATCTCCTGACCTTGAACCATCTTAATTTGTCAAGCAACGTCTACGACCTCATCAGAGGTAGCACTAGATACTCTCTCTCTCTTCATAATCAATCGAAGCTAAAAACCGACGCCATCTATAAACCTCCTAATCCTTTCTCGGTCTGTGGGAACCAACCAGACCGTATGATGAGCCAACTCGAACAAATGCATCTCATACTGGGTAACAGACAACTCACTCTAGCGAAGCTGCTCAAACCGCCTGTACAGCTCCTCCCTGTGGGACTCAGGTACAAACTTCTCCATAAAGAGAATGGAGAACTGCTGCCAAATAAGCGGCGCTACGCCCACCGGCCTACGCCTCTCGTAAGCCTCCCTCTAACTAAGTGCAGCCGCAGAGAACTGGAAAGTAGTGAATGAGACCCCACTGGTCTCCAGAATACCCGCGGTCCGAAGTATCCTCTAACACTTATCACAGAAACCCTGTGCATCCTCACCCTCAG
Organism: Nicotiana knightiana; assembly: GCA_005239525.1. Classification (NCBI taxonomy): domain Eukaryota; kingdom Viridiplantae; phylum Streptophyta; class Magnoliopsida; order Solanales; family Solanaceae; genus Nicotiana; species Nicotiana knightiana. The sequence continues at coordinate 88,401 of ML423119.1, read as the reverse complement.
CACCACTAAATGACGGAGGCTGGAGTCTCCCAAACCTCTCCAATTTGCGCTGCTCATCCTCTGGCATAACAAGATGTACATAGTCCTGAGCAGGCAAGCGACTGGGCTGGAGGTGCCCCTGGTGTACATACTGATAGAATCTGGGCCATGGCCTCCTGAAGGCCTGGAATAACAATAGGCACAGGTGGTTCCTGAGCTGGTGCAGCCGGAACCTCTACCTCCTGGACCTGATTCTGAGCGGGAACAACTGGAGAGGCCTGTAGGTGCTGCCCCAGGTGCTGCGCTGGTGGTGTCTTTGCCCTACCACAACCTCTCTTGGCCCGAGCTGGTGGTTGTCCTTCCTGACCGGTAGCACGAGTCCTCACCATCTGTGGGAGAATGAAATAACAAATGTTTAGTTACTAGTATACATAGAATGAACGACAAGATTCCTAGAATGTGAAACTTTCTGAAAGGTTCTGAAGCCTCTCGAAGATAAGTACAAACGTATCCATACCAATCCGCAAGACTCTACTAAACCCGCTCATGACTCATGAGACCTATGTAACCTAGGCTCTGATACCAACTTGTCACGACCCAAATCTAAACCATGACGTGATAGCGCCTATCGTGATACAAGGCAAGCCTATTTCCCAAAATATTACTACCGAATTCAATTATAAGAATTTAATAAAACATTTCCAATATTTTAAGTTCTCATAAACTAAACCAACTCTAAATATAGATATAGAAATGCGGAAAACGAGCCCCAAACATCGGGGTGTCACCCAGTCACGAGCGTCTAAATCTGTGAACTAAGATATATAGATTGTCTACTTTCCAAAAGAAGAAATAGATGATAAAAGGCGTAACAAGGTCCTACAGACGCGAGCAGCTACCTTGCAATCTCCAAAGATAGCCGACCTGAACTCAACGATCATCGCGCTCTAACTCAATTGAATCTGCATATAAAGTGTAGGGTGTAGTATGAGTACAACCGACTCAGAAGTAACAGAAATAACTAAGGAACTGAGTAGTAGCGAATAGCTATGCAACAAAATCTTATTATTTCCTTTCACAATTAAGGATAAAGAGTAGTCAACGGATAATTTCCATAATTCAACAAATGCTACAAGGACATTTATAGGGAAATGCAACAACGACAAAAGTAAATAAAACCTTTCAGCAATGTCACTCCATCACTCAGCCCTCAAAGCACATGCTCAATAGGTACCTGTGCTCACTTGGGGTGTACAGACTCCGGAGGCGCTCCCAAAGCCCAAGCGCTAAGCACGGACAACCTACGCGCTGAATAACTCACGTGCTACACGGACAACTTACGTGCTATGGTATCAATACCTGGATCCGCACGGACAACTCATGTGCTGCATGAACAACTCACGTTCTATAATCAAATATCTCACAATGGGCCCTTAGACTCACTCAGTTTTGTACCTCTCTAGCCTCACTATTCTCAACAAACAAGGAAACACATCCCAAATCAAGTATTACGCCATATCGGCAAAATAATAGAGACTGAGGTAGACATGTACAAGAATTCCTATGACTGAGTGCAAATAATGTGAGCATGAATAAATCCTAAGCATGATCTCTAACATGAAGGCATCCAAGTTCAACAACATGTAAATACATAACGCAAATAATGGCCATTAGGCCTCACAGCCTCACGGGACAGACCAAGTCTCAATCTTTCGCGGTGTACATCCACACTCCCGTCACCTAGCATGGGTATCACCTCCAAATAGTCACATGATATCAAATTCTCCGGGTTTATACCCTCAAAGACAAAGTTACAACTTTACTTACCTTAACAGCGTAAAATCCTACTCCGGGATATCCTCGTCCCTCGACTCGGTCTCCAAAAGCACCGAATCTATCCATAATCAGAATAATACTATCAACATAGGCTAAAGAATCAAATTCCACAAGAAAAACTACAGAAATAGGCCAAAAATCCGAAATAGGCTAAAACTCGGGCCCCGAGTCCACATCTAGAAACCCGTCAAAAATGGCAAAAATAGAACCTCGTTCATTCCCAAGTCTAACCATATAAAATCCGACTCCGTTTGGTCCCTCAAATCCTCACCTCAAACTCTCCAAAACTCAAGCCCTAACTCCCTCAATTTCACCCTAAACTCCTACCAATTTCACGACTAAATAGTGGGAAATCATTAAAAACACGCGTAAATAAACCCAAGTAACTTACCTCAGTGATATCTCTTGTTTCTCCCTTGAATTTCACTGCCAAAACCTCAAACAACCGGCCAAAAATGGTAAAGAAAGGGAAGAAATTCGCGAAGTAGGACTTATATAGGTTTCTGCCCAGGGATCCCGCACATGCGGACCCCTCCTCGCACCTGCGCAATTGCATCTGCGGTACTTGGTGCGCACCTGCGACGTTCACTTATCCGCTCCCTTTTCGCATCGGCGGTTCACCCATCGCACCTGCGGGCTCACAGGTATGACTAAGCCTCCGCCAGGCGCAGATAGCCAATTTCTGCATCTGCGGTTGCTTCCCGCTTGTGCGATCATCGCACCTACGCCTCCCCATCCGCAGGTGCGGACACACCAGAAAAATTACACCAGCAGCTTCAGCTGCATTCTCCAACTTCCAAACTCCCCGATACCCATACGAAATCATCCCGAGACCTTCGGGACCTCAACCAAAAATTCCAACAAGTCATATATCACTACCAGAACTTAGTCGAACCTTCGGAACACCCAAAATAACATCAAAATACCAAATCAACCTCGGATTCAAGCCTAAGAACTTCTAAACTTCCAAAATTCTCCAACAACGCCGAAACCTACCAAACAGTGTCCGAATAACCTGGAATTTTGCACACACGTCACAAATGACACTATGAACCTATTCCAACTTCCGAAATTCCAGTCCGACCCCGATACCTAATTTTCCATTGCCGACCAAAATCACCAAATTTATAACTTTTGCCAATTCAAGCCTAATTCTACCACAGACCTCTAATTTACATTCCGGACACACTCATATCTAAAATCTCCTAACGAAGCTAACTGAATCATAAAAATCCAAATTCGAGTTCGTTTACTCATAAGTTAACTTTCGGTTGACTTTTCCGACTTAGCTTTCTAACTAAGAGACTAAGTATCTCATTTCACTTCAAAACTACTCCGGACCCAAACCTACCAACTCGATACAACTGAATACAACTGAATACACATAAAGAAGCAGAAATGGGAGAAACGAGGCTATAACTCTCGGAACGACCGGCCGGGTCGTTACAATTAGCGACTTCTTACTATAGTGTTCACTGTTCAAACATCACTCCTATTCGATAAAGGCATGTCTATTAACGTTCTCCCACTACTTAAATGCAACGGAACGTCAATTCGGACATGTATGTTTTGATGTTCTTGAACGTCTAGTTTTTTCTTTGCCCAGTTCCTGTAAAAATAATTTACTTCTAGGAACATGGTTTATTAAAAAGTCCTTATCTAGAAAAATGCATTTGTTTTAACAATTGCCTTATTTTCTTTAGGACAATAAAATGAAACTCCATTCATTTTCTTGAATATTCAACAAACATGCACCTATTCATTCTTAGTTCCAACTTACATATCTGCTTTCCCTTTCAGCACATGTGAGGGACAATCCCATATCTGAACATGCCATAGACTGAGCTTACATTCAGTCCACAGCTCTATAGATGTCCCAAGTACTTAACTTTGAAAAAACTGAATTCAGAATATAATTTGTAGTTTCTAGGAAATATTCCAAAAAATGAATAAGGCAAATCTGAATAACACATCATTAATCTATCCAAAAGAGACTTATTTCTTCTTTCTACTACACCATTCTATTATGGAGTTTACGGTGTAGTCAATTGAGATGTAATCCCTTATTGTGATAAGTAACAAAATAACTCTTTAGAGAGGTGCTCGCCACTACAATAGAATTGCAGTAACTTAATATATTTGCTTGGTGCTTCTCCGTTTCAAGTCTTAAAAATCATGAATTAATTAATTCATTAAGACTTACGGTGTATCAAATGAATATACTAATATTTTGAGTAATCATTTATGAACGTCATAAAAAAACTCAAAACTATCTCTTACCAGTATGTTCCTTAACCATACAAATCAGAATAGATTCATTCTAGCTTATCATTAGCTTTATTTCCTTTTGAATGGAAACAACCATTAGTCAAATTTCCTTTCAAACATGATCCACAAGTTGGTAGTGCCTCTACTTTCAATGAACCTTAAGGTCCATCTTTGACTAATTTTTAAATCCTATCCAGGTTAATATGATTTAGACAAAGGTGCACAAATAAGTTTTACTCAATTATGAAGAACTTTTCCCTTAAGACTAATATTGTTCTGTTCAGGAGAGATGAAATAACAAGGTCATACATTCATGTACCATAAGAGATAAAAAATTTATCATGCTCAATAATTCAAGAGTTATTCAAAACTTAAAATAAATTTCCATCTCTTATTTTTCCCAGAAATTGGAATTAAATTCCTTCTAACAAAAGGTATATATATTGCATCCTTTACATTAATATCTTATCACTGTCAAAAGAAAATTTTAACAATTAATTCGAAAAATCTCATTAAGTCATTGTGGAGTTGAGATAAAATATTAAATAGATTATAATAAGTCAAGACACTGAATAATAAATCAGACTGCATTCAATATTTACATACATACATGCATCTCGAATAATAAATTTCGATGGGAAAAGAATTATTCATGCAAATCATATTATATAATGCAAGAATTATAGAATCCAAAAAGAAACAGAACCAGCTCAAATGGAGAGCACACTATTATTTTCAGATAATTGTATATAACCATTTAATACTAAAATTTCAAACACACTACACATATATGTATTCATGTATCTTGAATAGAAAATTTCGATGGAAAAAGAACTACTCATGCAACATACATATATAATACCAGATTATTCACTCCAATAATTAAAACAAGCCCAACTCAGATTGAGAGTGTATTAGTTTAAGTCAAGCGGACATCATAATTAATAGATCTAGTTCCATTGATCCAACATGTATACTTAGATGGAGAGTAAGTACACGATATCAATTACTAGTATTTCGCCTAATGAGATTACAATAAATTTATCTGATATGGAGGAAGACCTAAAGTCAACGCGTATATTTATTACTCACTTGAAATTAATAGTGGAAGACCATAGAAATATATTTCTATCACCACTTAATCATGATTGTATTTTTGTTACAAAATTGATTCAACCCTTTAAACTTAGATGGAGAGTTAATACAAGTTATCAATAACTAGTAACTATATCCACTGAGTTCATAATAAATTTATCTGATATGGAAAAAGACCTAATGTCAACGCGTAAATTTATTATCTCACTATAAATAAAATATGGAGACATATGGGTTAATTCCTATCACCACTTTATCACAACCACGAACGTTTTTCTAAGGATTAAGTTCCATAATTAAATAAAATGCTCAACACCCCATTTAAACAGTCTTAAAACGCTAAATTTAATGTTTTTCACAGCATAGCGGTGAGTATTGTTCACTAGGCTATTTTTGATAAACTTACCAAATTTCAGATCAATCAGAGATCGTTAAAATCATAATGTTCAAAAATTGCGACAAAATTTGGAAAATTACCCTTTTAAGTATTTTTTAAAAATTAAAAATATGACCTATATTCTTATCATATACCAATTCATGTCAAATCAATATGTGTTATCGTGTTTCAGATTAGACATAAATAAAATGATAAAAAGAATGGCTTTTCGTATGTAAATCACGTTTTAGTCCGCCAAACCTCCAACAAACTCATCTAAACGACCCCGAATCATCAAAATACGATATGTTTCACCGCATAGCAATGATTTCTTCTTAACTGATCATTTCCGATTGAACTGATCGTTTCCGATGATCCTACTGAATTTCAGGTCATTCGGAGATCGTGAAATTCACGATCGCCAAAAAACTAGACCAAATTCAAATAAATTATTTTTGGCCTATTTAGGATTAAATCCATGTGATTTTCATTCTTTCTATATATCATATCAAGTTAAATCATCATGTTTCAGATTTACCACAAATATAGCCGATAAATAAAGAATAATTCTTTTCATATTTATAACAAATTTAATTTAATAAACTGCTTGAAAACCCATCCAAACGACCTCAAAATGCCGAAAAACAACATGATTCATTGCATAGGCATAGCGGTGAGTTTTTCTCACTATATCATTTTCGATGAACTTACCAAGTTTTAGGTCAATCGGAGTTTGTCAAATTCATGACCACCAGCTGTAACCAAACTCGGAGAATAATCGTTTAAGCAGTTTCATATGTTAAAATAAATATGATATTGATTTTCATTCTCCTTATAATTATACTATGGGCTCAAGGCATATATTATGTTCTTCCTATTTCTAGGATACGTAATATCCCCCTTTACAATAAATTATCCTTTTATTAAATACACAAGAACCTAAGATATTATATTTTCTCCCATTCGACAAAAAACCTAATATCTCTTATCATGGGTGGGGTTGGTCTCATTAGTACCCAAAGATAAAACTCTGTTCCTAGTTAAGAACCTCCACCACTAATGTAGATTTTATCAAGAATAATTTTCACATGGTGCGTTAAGCAGATTTTAATGACTCAAATAAATAGATCATTTTGTGGATCCTACTTATTAATCATAATGTTCAATCCATGAATAAGCAAAATTTCACATGTACAAATTTATTAAGAATTTTTCATGAGTTCAAACAAACAAACCACTTTAGAGGTAACTATTTATTACTCACAAAATTCTCAATTTACGAGTGAAGATACATGTAGCTCATAAAATTATTTTACAGCAGATTATGGACCACAACTTAAAAGGCATGACAATAATATAACACTCATACAAAATACCGTCATATTTCACTTAATTACAACCTCCAACTAGAGAACAAAATTTTTCATCGAAAATCCAAGACTAGTAATCATGTAGGGCATGAAAACATAAACTAAAATTTGAGAAATTTTTTATGCACAAATATACCAAACGCTCCAATCATTAGTCATCTACGATATCAAATAGAGGATTTCAATTTCTTACAAAATAATTATATCATCACACAATATTAATTATATCTTCTAAGACCTAGCCAATAAAATCCTACACTTCTATTATTGAATTTAATACACAACACGTCTATTTACTAATAGCCAATGTGTAAACCTATTATATCACCAGTATATAATCATGGAGAGCATCAACAGTCACCCCCACCACCATTGAATTAAAATTGAATTAAAATCATTAAATTTTTTTTTCAGAAAATAGAAAAACGTCCAAAGCTCAGTCCAAACGACCTCAAACACCGAACACTACCATGATTCACTAATAAGAGTGAGTTTTTCTCACCATGTCGTATTCGATGGACCCACCAAATTTCGGCTCAATTGGAGTCCGTCAAGTTCGCTGACCTCCGAAAATACCGGCAATTCGGTCAAAATCAGGTTTTGCGTTTTTCTAGGGTTTACCAAAAAAATCCAGATCATCCTAATCAAATATCAATAAAAAATAGATATCTCATGATTACAAGAATAATCCAAGTTTTTTGCACAATTAATTCACAAAACATCATTGCACTTTTTCAGAAAACCACATATACATGTAATTTGAAAATGCACATACGCACTGTATGGGTCGAAATTTGACCGCCTGAGAACGACCTCAAGAGGAGCGGTGAGAATGGTTAAGCCATGATTGTATACGCGAATGGCCGTAATGATGCGCTCCACGGCCATGGCCGAGGTTGATTCGTCAGAAGGCCTTTGCAGCGTAGCACACGCTGCGACGGTTAGGGACATCGACCTGAAGTGATGATGGTCAATCACAATATACATGTTAAGGACTGTTGGATAAAGGGGAAGGCTTAGTATATATACAAGGTGGGAGATCCGATGGAGGGGGGGGGGGGGCAGGTTTTTTCTCTCTGAGTGGAAGGAGAACAAAAATCCATCTTGTAAGTAAGAATAGGTATAGAACCTTGCAACTAATTCTTGTAATGAGCGTTATGGAATCAATAAGATAGATCCTACAACCATTGATGGTGATCTTTTCCCTTCTTCTTTACTTTTCATCATAAATTAATGGTATCTTGGATAAGAACTCTTAAAATATATTCAACCACTTTTGTAATCTCAATGAGTACATAGGTTTAGTCTCATCCAAATTCTCTTGCTTAATATCCTTAGGTCTAGCGTTAACTATCTTTGTCTAGGATTTACCCTCTATCTTCTCAATTATCTAGTTTCACAAAAGGTCTTGCACTTTTTGGTCAAACAATTCTCTTGCTTAATATCCTTAGATCTAGCGTTAATTATCTTTGGCTAGGATTTACCCTCTATCTTCAAAATTTATCTAGTTTAACAAAAGGTCTCGCACATTTTGGTCAAACAATTTGGCGCCATTTTTGGGGAATTCCTAGCCGAAGCCTTATTTCCCTCTAGATCCACCAAACCTGTAAAGACCCGTAAAAATTTATGGCTAAAAATAATGCCCAAATAGGTCCCCGTGTTGTTATAACTGTAGAAATTCTTAAAACGGACCCTTTTTGAGTAAAAAGTACCCCGGGACTTAAAAGATAAAATTTTCCAGAGTTGCACTGTTATGCAATGCACAATGCGATCTCTTAACAGGTATGCAGACCGCATAGTGGTCGCATAGATAGAGAGTTTGCTGTCCAATTTGAGGACAACTATACGGCCCAAGATGCAATCACATTTTGAGAATGCCGACCGCATAGCTGTCGCATTCTTGCACCTCCATTTTTGCGGAGGAGGTTATGCGACGCACTATGCGATCGCATAACAGGTATGCAGATCGGATAATGGTCGCATACCTAGGCAGTCTTGTTTCATTTTGGCCCATTCGAGGGCCATTTATGCAAAAAGAATGCGAACCGCATAGCAGGAATGCGATCATTTCTGCTTCGGGACTGTTAAAATTCTAATTTTTATACCCGAGCCCCAGTTCATTAAAACACTTACCCCCTTCAATATTAGTGATTTTCTGAACAAAATAGACAGAGGGAAGAGATAGTTCTTGAGAGAGAAGGTTCCATCTTCACCCAAAAATTGATTCTTCACTTTCACTCGGGCCTGGAAGTTATTGAGTAATTGTCATCTACTTCACTCTAAGAGGTGAGTCCCCACCCCATTTCCTTTTTATTCTCAGGTTTTGGTTAAAAATGGTAGAACACATAAATTGATTCTTGGAGATAAAAGCCTATACCTTGCATGCACGTAAGTTAAACTCCCTAATCTAGTAAAGGGAAACGAGTTTGGGTAACTATTCACAAAAAAGGGGTTAGCTAATCTAAAGGACCACATAGTATTTGATAAAATGCCCAAATGAGTTCAAGGTTCCTAACTCTAAGTTTGAATGTTGCAACCTAGATTGAAGGCGCTAGAAGGTCAGGTGATTTGGGATAGAAATTAAAGGGGAAAATCCCAACTCGAAGTATGTATGGCTTACTTTAATCTTCGTAGAGTTGCCTTGTTGGTGTCCGAGCATTCGGTATGAGTTTCTGGCTTATGCATATGTGAATCAATTGTTCTAATGTGTTGAGGCGTAAGATTTTGTTCTCTAATTGTCCTAGTTGATTTCCATGCCACCATGCTATATGAGATTGTGAAAAGGTGATTCTTTTTGCTCATTCTATCATGTTCAAAGCTCGTTAAATGTTGAATACATCGGTATGAGAGGATGTGCTGCAAAACGAAAGAAATGATAACAAATCAAATTGTTGAATGGTCTAAGTGCTAAATGCTGTGTAGCGGGTAATGGAGGGTAAATGTGGATTTATGTAATTGATCTATATGTTGATGGTATGTCGTATATGACTCACCATTTGGTATAGATTACTATGCCCTTGATTTCACATGGTTATTTAGTTTTTACGAATGTATATTCTTGATGATGAAAATCCTTGTGATTGAATTGATTGGTTGATGTTGCTATCAAATGTAATTGTAAGGTGGGATCGGGTTGTAAGCCACAACAGAATTGTAAGGTGGGATCGGATTGCACGCCGCAACAGAATTTTAAGGTGGGATCGGGTTGCATGCCGCACCAGAATTATAAGGTGGGATCGGGTTGCATGCCGCAATATAAGTAATAAGGATGTAATGTGTTTGTGAGATAGGATGGGGGTGCATGCCACAACAGAAGAAATAAGGGTGGAATATGATTGTAAGGTGAGATCGGGTTGCGCACTGCAACAGGTGAACAATTGAAATAAGAAAATATGAAAACCTCATTTTTGATTCTCTGTATCCTTGTGCAATATTTGTTTTGGTTTCTTTAACTGCCTCTTATATGTGTATTGCTGGATTTTACATAGAGTATAATTTGTCCATACATGCGAGTACTATTCAATGGTACTAACGTCCCTTTTGACGGGGCGCTACATCTTTTATATGGATGTAGGTGGTTCTATAGCAAGTAGCTCGGTCTGCCGTTAGTGGTGCCTCCTCTTCATCTCTTCAGCAGTTCTGGTGAGCCCCATTGTGTGGACTATATCATTCTCTTTTGCTTATGTTGTAAAATGTATAGTCAGGGCCTTGTTACCGGCAAGTCTATGTAAACTCCTAGCACTCTTAGAGGCTCCGTAGACACTATGTGGGTTGTATATATATTTTGGGTAGTAGTTGTAATTATTCGGAATCGTGGTCCCATGATGGAAATATTGTGTTTAGTTTGTATAATTTTGGGATCATCAAAGGATTGAAGCTTTAAAACAGGAAAATAGAAATTATGTTGTAAATTCATTATAAATTTGTATATTGTGCACACGGGGTAATGCGTTGGGTAGGAAAAGCAATCCAGGTCCGCTTGACCGGGATCATGCGGTTAGGTTCCGGTCTCGTCCCTTGGTTTTGGGGTGTGACAAACTTGGTATCAGAGCCTCAGGTGCTAAAAAGTGTCCTAGGATGTCTCGGAGCCGTGTCTAGTAGAGCCCTTCTTATCAATGTGTTGTCGACCACATCTATAATTAGGGGGTTGCATGGACATTTAGGAAAGTACCCTTTTATTGTTATTCTATATCGTGCGATCTGGTGAAAGGTGAGGTTGTATGCCTCTAACTCGTGCATTGTTCCAATTTTCAGTATATGGCACCCAAGAAGAGAGCCCGACTCGTCCTAGAAGCCAATGCCACCCCAGGAGTGGTCGTAAACTCCTTATCTGATGGTGCGGGTGAGAATGATTCCCCGACCCTGAATCTGCTTGACTCTTCCATCCCAGGCCAGGCTATTCCTATTCCTGCTCTAGCAGAGGGTGCTACAGTCCCTCCCGCTGATGTTCCTGATCCTTCCTCAGTCCCAGCTTTCGGTCCCGGTATTTTTGATGGGGACCTCAGGGGAGCTATTCAGATGTTGACTCAGCTAGTGGCCTCCCAGGCCCAAAGATCAAGTGTTTCCCCTGCGTCGTTTAGTGAGCAAGGGGATTCTTCAGGTTTCAGAGTCAACCAGTTTCTGCAGTTAGCCTCTCCAGAGTTCACAGGCACCGACCCAGAGGCTGATCCTCAGGAGTTCATTGATGAGATGTGCAAGACCCTCCAAGTTATGAGGGCTACTGAGACAAAGGGGGTTGAGTTGGCTTCCTATCGTCTGAAGGAAGCGGCATATTCATGGTTCGAGATGTGGGAGAGTTCCCGTGGAGAGGGGAGCCCTCTGGCAAGGTGGGATGAGCATGTGGATGCCTTTATAGGTCATGTCTTTCCTGCCGAGATTATGGCAGCCCGTGCTAGAGAGTTTGAGGCCCTTAAGCAGGGCAACATGAGTGTGTGGGAGTATCATATGAAGTTCGTGCGCATGTCCAAATATGTTGTTCGCTTGGTGTCTACTATGGAGGCTAGAGTTCGTCGGTTTGTTCAGGGCCTTGGTCCCTTGGTTATTAATGAAGCTGCTACAGCTGCTCTGCATTCAGATATGAATTACGGAAAGATTGTGGGATTTTCCCAGGCTACGGAGGCTCGAACATTAAAGATAAGAATGGAGAGGGAGAGTAGTAGTAGGGCCCGGTCAGTGGGCAACCCTGGGAGTTTAGTTGGAGGAGGGAGATCAGCCCTTGGGAGAGGGTCATCAGGTCCATCTCAGTCCTATACCAGTCCTCAGCCAGTGTGCCGCCATCAGGGCAAAGTTATCAGCAGGGAGGTCGCTTTGGACCAGGTTCAGACATCAGGAGGTTCCATCACTCGGGTCATTTAGGTGGGAGATTCCAGCAGCAGCGGAGGGCCCCATACCCTAAGTGTGGAAGGTTTCATTCTGAGCCTTGTTACTTGGATATCCCGGTAGGCTATAGGTGTGGAGTGAGAGGCCATGTTGAGCGAGACTGTCGTGCACCCAGACAGGGCACGGGTAGGGTCACTGCTCAGCCATCTAGTTCTTTAGCTGCTATATCTTCAGCACACCCTCTAGCACCAGCAGAGCGCGGTGCAGCTAGGGGTAGAGCACGGGGTCAAGGGGGACCAAGTCGGTTCTGTGATTTGAGTGGTCGCCAGAATGTGGAGGCTTCTCCAGATGTTGTCATAGGTATTCTGACTGTTCAGTCACATGATGTTTATGCTGTTATTGATCCCAGGTCATCTTTGTCATATGTTACTCCATTTATTGCTTCAAGTTTTGGGATAGAACCCGAACAACTTCACGAGTCGTTCTCTGTGTCGATTCCGATTGGTGATTCTATTATGGCCGTGCGAGTCTATAAGAATTGTATTGTCACGGTGCGTAATCGGGATACCACGGCCGATCTTATTGAGTTAGAAATGGTAGATTTTGATGTAATTATGGGGATGTATTGGCTCTATTCGTGCTTTGCTAAACTCGACTCCGAACCAGAATTATGAGGCTCGAGTTTCCTAATGAATCAGTTATCGAGTGAGAGGGGAATAATGTTATGCTAAGAGGTAGGATTATTTCCTACCTTAAGGACACAAAGATTATCAGAAAAGGGTGCATCTACCATCTGGTCCGGGTTGCAGACACCACTTCAGAGGTGCCTGCTCCCGAATCTGTGCCTATCGTGAATGAGTATCTAGAAGTATTTCCAGATGGGCTTCCTGGAGTTCCGCCAAATAGAGAGATTGAATTGGAGATTTATGTATTTCCAGATACCCAGCCAATATCTATTCCACCCTACAGGATGGCGCCAACAGAACTGAGGGAGTTGAAAGAACAATTGAAAGATCTATTGGAAAAGGGTTTCATTCGGCCAAGTGTGTCGCCTTGGGGCGCACCGGTTCTTTTTGTCAGGAAGAAGGATGGATCGCTCCGGATGTGTATTGATTATCGGCAGCTCAACAAGGTCACCATAAAAAACAAATACCCATTGCCTCGAATAGATGATTTGTTCGACCAGTTGCAAGGTGCAAAGTTCTTCTCAAAGATTGATTTGCGGTCCGGGTATCACCAGTTAAAGATTAAGGAGCAGGATATTCCTAAGAGTGCCTTCAGGACTCGATATGGGCACTTTGAATTTCTAGTAATGTCTTTTGGGCTAACCAACGCCCCAACAACTTTTATGGATCTTATGAATCGGGTTTTCAAACCGTTTCTTGACTCCTTTGTGATTGTCTTCATTGGCGATATCCTTGTTTATTCGCGAAGTCAGGAAGATCATGCTAATCACTTCAGGGCAGTTCTGCAGACTCTTCATCAGCACTAGTTGTATGCAAAGTTTTCAAAATGTGAGTTTTGGATAGAATCAGTCCCCTTTTTGGGCCATGTTGTTTCCAGCGAAGGGATTCGGGTTGATCCCCAAAATTTTGCAGCGGTAAAGGATTGGCCTAGGCCAACAACCACGACAGAGATTCGCAGTTTCTTGGGTTTGGCTGGATATTATTGGAGGTTCGTGGAGGGATTCTATACCCTCGCCTCCCCATTGACTAAGGTGACGCAGAAAGAGGTTATGTTTCAGTGGTCCGATGCTTGTGAAAAGAGTTTTCAAGAATTGAAATCAAGATTGATTTCGGCGCCAGTGTTGACCTTGCCAGAAGGTTCAGAAGGGTTTGTGGTGTATTGTAATGCTTCAAGGGTTGGTTTGGGGTGTGTGTTGATGCAATGTGGTAAGGTAATATCATATGCTTCTAGGCAACTCAAGCATCACGAGAAGAATTACCTGACGCATGATTTGGAGCTCGCGGCGGTTGTGTTTGCATTGAAGATCTGGAGGCATTATCTTTATGGGGTCCATGTGGACGTGTTCACAGACCACAAGAGTCTTCAGTACTTATTCAAACAGAAGGAGTTAAACTTAAGGCAGCAGAGGTGGTTAGAATAGCTCAAGGATTATGATATGAATATTTTGTACCATCCAGGAAATGTGAATATGGTAGCCGACGCTCTTAGTAGAAAATCCATGGGAAACTTGGCTCATTTGGAAGCAGGTCAGAGGCCTTTGGCTCGGGAGGTTTATCAGTTGGCCAGTCTAGGGGTATATCGTTCGGCCTCAGATGAAGGGAATGTCGTGGTGTGTAACGGAGCGAAGAATTCGCATGTAGCGAAAGTCAAGGGAAAGCAATTCAGGGATCCAGCTTTGGCACAGTTGAGAGAAACAATTCTGAATCACAAGACTACATCATTTTCACTCGGCAATGATGACGGTGTTTTGCGGTGCCAAGGAAGGATATGTGTTCCGGTTGTGGATGATCTTCGGGAGAGAGTTATGGCAGAGGCTCACAATTCCAGGTATACCGTACACCCAAGTTCTACGAAAATGTACCACGATCTCAAAGAGATTTATTGGTGGAATGGTATGAAGAGGGGTGTGGCGGACTTTGTGGCTAGGTGTCCTAATTGTCAGCAAGTGCAAGCCGAGCATCAGAGGCCCGGTGGGTTGACGCAGCTTATGGAAATACCAATATGGAAATGAGAGATGATAAATATGGACTTTTTGGTAGGGTTACCCCGCACTCAGCGAAAGTTCGACTCAATTTGGGTGACAGTGGATCGACTCACGAAATCAGCTCACTTCTTGCCAGTCAAGTCCACCGATACTGCAGAACAGTACGCTGAGTTGTATATCAAGGAAATAGTCAGACTCCATGGCACTCTAGCTTCTATTATCTCGGATCTAGGGGCCCAGTTCACATCTAACTTTTGGAGGAAATTTCAGCAAGGTTTGGTTACTCAGGTAAATCTCAGCACATCATTCCACCCACAAACTGATGGGCAGGCAAAGCGGACCATTTAGACGCTTGAAGATATGTTATGGGCTTGTGTATTAGATTCCACGGGTAGCTGGGATGATCACTTGCCGCTTATAGAATTTGCTTATAATAACAGTTTCCATGCTAATATTCAGATGGCCCCATTTGAGGCGTTTTACGGAAGGAGGTGTAGGTCTCCGATTGGATGGTTTGAGGTTGGTGAGGCGGAACTACTAGGACCGGATATTGTGCACCAAGCTATGGAAAAATTTAAAGTCATTCAAGAGAGGATGAAGACTGCTCAGAGTCGTCAGAACTCCTTTGTGGATGTTCGTCGAAGAGATTTGGAGTTTCAAGTAGATGATTGGGTATTCTTGAAGGTATCTCCCGTGAAAGGAGTGATGCAGTTTGGGAAGAAAGGGAAATTGAGCCCAAGGTATGTCGGGCCATATAGGATTGCTCAAAGGATAGGGCAGGTGGCGTATAGGCTGGAATTACCCCCTGAGATGTCATTAGTGCACCCAATGTTTCATGTATCCATGCTGAAGAAGGTAGTTGGAGATCCATCTGTCATCGTGTCGGTTGAGACCATTGAAATTAATGAAAAGTTTCCATATGAAGAGGTTCCGGTTGCTATTCTTGATAGGCATGTTCGTAGTGAGAAACAAAGAGGTCGCTTCGGTCAAAGTATTATGGTGGAATCAACAAGTCGAAGAAGCCACGTGGGAAGCGGAAATAAAATGAAAGAGAAATATCCCACTTGTTTGAACAAATCCGGTTGTGGTTTTGAAAGTTATCATCTCTAAGCAATTACATTGGTGTTAAATTTTGTGCAAAACACTCCACTCCCCTAATTACCCTACTATTGTGACTTCTCAAACTTTGTTCCATAAATGTATATGTTATTGTGATTAGATGAATTATGTGCAACTCATTGTAATAGATGAATTATGTGCAACTCGTTGTAATAGCTGAATTATGTGCAACTCATTGTAATATTTGAATTATGTGCAAATTTATGGAGTTAACTGAACTATGTGAGGCTTGTGGGAGTAATTGAATTGCATACGACTTGTTGAGGTAACCCAATTATATGCGAGTTGATGGAGTGACTGGTAATGTGTGGAATTCGTTAAACATGTGTTTCGGGGGCTCTCTGACAGGTGGATAGGCCTATATTCAAAGGAAACTCTGGCGAAATTTCCAGAAATTATCGGAGTTAGTGAAAATTTGGGGGTTGGTTTATTTTGTGTTTTTCCTACTCTAGTGACTCCCTGATCCTCATTCGAGGACGAATGATTTTTAGTGGGGGAGAATGTAAAGACCCATAAAATTTCATGGCTAAAAATAATACACAAATAGGTCCCCGTGTTGTTATAACTGTAGAAATTCTTAAAACGGACCCTTTTTGAGTAAAAAGTACCCCAGGGCTTAAAAGATAAAATTTTCCAAAGTTGCGATGTTATGCGACGCACTATGCGATCGCCATAACAGGTATGCGGACCACATAGTGGTCGCATAGATGGACAGTTTGCTGTCCAATTTGAGGACAGCTATGCAGCCCAAGATGCGATCGCATTTTGAGAATGCGGAATGCATAGCTGTCGCATTCTTGCACCTCCTTTTTTTTGCGGAGGAGGTTATGCGACACACTATGCGATTGCATAACAGGTATGTGGATCACATAGTGGTCGTATACCTTGGCAGTCCGGTTTCTTTTTGGCCCATTCGAGGGCCATTTATGCGACATGAATGCAGACCGCATAGCAGGAATGTGATCGCATTCCTGAGCGCATTTCTGCTTCGGGACTGTTAAAATTCTAATTTTTATACCCGAACCCCATTTCATTAAAACACTTACCCCCTTCCATTTTAACGATTTTCTGAATAAAATAGAGAGATGGAAGAGAGAGTTCTTGAGAGAGAAGGTTCCATCTTCACTCAAAAATTGATTATTCACTATCACTCGGGCCTGGAAGTTATTGAGTAATTGTCATCTTCTTCACTATAAGAGGTGAGTCCCCACCCCATTTCCTTTTAATTCTCAGGTTTTGGTTAAAAATGGTGGCACATAAATTGATTCTTGGAGATAAAAGCCGAAACCTTGCATGCACGTACGTTAAACTCCCTAATCTAGTAAAGGGAAACGAGTTTGGGTAATCATTCACAAAAAAGGGGTGAGCTAATCTAAAGGACCAAATAGTATTTGATAAAATGCCCAAATGAGTTCAAGGTTCCTAACTCTAAGTTTGAATGTTGTAACCTAGATTGAAGGCGTTAGAAGGTCCGGTGATTTGGAATAGAAAATTAAAGGGGAAAATTCTAACTCGAGGTATTTATGGATAACTTTCATCTTCGTAGAGTCGCCTTGTTGGTGTCCGAGCATTCGGTATGAGTTTCTGTCTTATGCATATGCGAATCAATTGTTCTAATGTGTTGAGGCGTAAGATTCTGTTCTCTAATTGTCCTAGTTGATTTCCATACCACCATGCTATATGAGATTGTGAAAAGGTGATTCTTTGTGCTCATTCTATCATGTGCAAAGCTCGTTAAATGTTGAATACATCGGTATGAGAGGATGTGCTGCAAAACGAAAGAAATGATAACGAATCAGGGAAATGTGGATATATAATTGAGCTATATGTTGATGGTATGTCGTATATGACTCACCGTTTGGTATAGATTACTATGGCCTTGATTTTACATGGTTATTTAGTTGTTACGCATGTATATTCTTGATGATAAAATCCTTGTGATTGAATTGCTTGGTTGATGTTGCTATTAAAATGCTCTTCATTTGTGCGCTTGTGGTATAACTCATATTACCGTTACCTTGGCTCGCTTGGGACTGAAACAAACTGGGACTCGAACTTGAGGACCCAACGGGTAGAGAAAATCATTCACCCACGGAACGCTCAAGCCCAAATATCAGCGAGGCGGGATACGAAGGTGAAATCGGGTCCAAAAATTGCAACCGACGAAAGAAACATGACCAACCTCTGTTATTCATCAGCTAGCCGGCCATCCCAGGTATCAAATGGTTCCTTATACCTTTAACTCGCTCTTCCTTCTACAAAAGGTAAAACAAAAAGCAATGATGCTCGCCACGAGTACACGAGTAGAGAAAAAGGAGAGAGAACTAGCCGATAACGGCCCTAGAATTCCCCCCTCCCCAGCAGCGGGCAAATAGCGAAGAACTCCACATCATGCCTTGGCATAAATAATAGATGAACGACTCATAACAAACTGGAAACAACAAGAAACAATCTCCATAAGCAAGGAACTGTACGACAAATTCAAAAACATCCCAAACCAGGTAGGACATGGGTATCAAGAGTTCTCCGTGTGTTCGCCATAGGTGTGAAACGCCTAACCGCCCAGCCATATACGCCACCACACGTGAGATTCAGAGAAACAAATTTGTCACCCGCCCCGTCGACAGCCTCTCCAGGGCAAGCGACGAAGGGACTCTATAGACTGGGACTCATCTTGGCGTGTGCATGAATGAACGCATGAAACTCTGATAAACGGCAAGGTAGCACGCAATGCTCTTACGCCATTCTGTGAGTCGCCAAAACTAAACTCGACCTTGCTCGAGTCGCCAAAATAAAATTCGACCTCGCTCGATTCACCACAATTAAACTCAACCTCGCTCCATTCACCACAATTAAACTCGACTTCGCTCGAGTCGCCAAAATCAAATTCGACCTTGTTCGAATTATTATAACATTCAACTCCGCTTGAATTATCTTTAACATTCGACCTCGCTCGTATCATTCCAACATTCAACCTCGCTCGAATTGCTTTTAACATTTCGACCTTGCTCGAATTGTTTTCAACACTCGACCTCACTTGAATTATCTTTAACATACGACCTTGCTAGAATAATTCCAACATTCAACCTCGCTCGAATTGCTTTCCACATTTGACCTCGTTCGAATTATTCTAACATTCTACTCTGATCGAAATATCTTTAACATTCGACCTCACTCGAATAATTCCAACATTCGACCTTGCTCGAATTGCTTTCGACATTCGACCTTGTTCGAATTATTCTAACATTTGACTCCGCTCGAATTATTCTAACGTTCCACTCCGCTCGAATTATCTTTAACATTCGACCTTGCTCGAATTGTTTTCATCATTCGACCTCGCTCGAATTGTCTCTAACATACGACCTCCCTCAAATTGTTTTTAACATTTGACCTCGCTCGAATTGTTTTCAACATTCAAACTCGCTGGAATTGTTTTCAACATTTGACGTCGCTCGAATTATCTTTAACATTCGACCTCGCTCGAATGGCTTTCGAAATTCGAACTCGTTCGAATTATTCTAACATTAGACTCCGCTCAAATTATCTTTAACATTCGACTTTGCTCGAATCATTCCAACATTTAACCTCGCTCGAATTGTTTTTTCGACCTAGCTTGAATTATTCTAACATTCGGCTTCGCTCGAATCATTTTTAACATTCAACCTCGCTCGAATCAAGTAAATTTGACCTCTCTCGATTCAAGTAAATTCGAAATATCGAGTAAAGAGGAGCCACTCCGCTCGAGCAAAGAAAGTTTTGACCCCGCCAAATTCCCGATTTAAAAACAGGGACCATCGCAAAAAGAGTCTGAAAACCCCTTTTTCAAGGGAAGAGAGAGGAAAAGAAAAAAGAGCCAGGAACGTCTAACCAAAAACAAAGAAAATCTTGTTCAGAATTTGCATATATACAGCGTTTCATAAGAGGCCCAAAAAAAAGAGAAAAACAATACAACGACGGACACCACCTAAGGGAAGAACAAAAAAGAACAAGTACTAAAATACCACCAATGTCACTTTGTTGCATCTCCTCTATCATCCACACCGCCACTATAGACATTAGAGAGCTCATCTTCAACATCGGCACCACCATCGGCCTCCGGTGTCGCGGGGTCATAGCCACAGGCAAGTCAAGCCTCCCTCGCCTTTGCACGAGCAGCCTCAGGGATACTCCCCACCATCCATAAATCCTTGTAAATATATCGTTGAGCCTTAACATGGACCCACATTTCATATAGAAAGCGAGGAACAGTCTCATAGGCCTGAGCCAACAACAGGGCCTTATCGGCTTCCAAAGCGACCACTTTGACCCCAAACTTGAGGCATCCCGCTCGAGCTCACTAATCCGCTCTTCAAGCCTGGCCTCCTTCATCATGGTTGTCCCCCTCTCGGCCTGTCGTTCAGATCTGAGAACGCACACAGTATCTTCCAGCGCCTCCGCCCTCGTCGCGGCTGCTCCCCTGACACCTTCAGCCCTCTCCAACTCTGCCACTTTCCTCTCCAAGTCGGAAACCTTTTCATTCGACTCCTCGCTCAAGATAGCTACCATGTCTTCATTCTGCTCGAGCTCAGCTCGCAAAGACGATACCCTCGCTTGAAGGGCCTCGCACTCGGTCGCGACACCCTTGCCCACCTCGAGCTCCTCGTCTTTGACTCTGATCTATCCCTTAAGCTCACTGCATCGACGGATAGACCGCATCAGGTCCTCGTCTTTTTTCTCCAGCTCCTCCCTAAGGGACCGAGTATCACCGCTCGCTCTAATCTGCATGTGCATCTCTCTGCACATGTTGCGATATCAGCGGTATTTCTCACCCATCTTTAGAAAAACCTCGGCCTGCGTCTCGGCCCGACGAGCGCTCTCGATCTCCAGCATATAAGTCTGAATAAGAAGGGAGAGAAAAAGAATCAGTAAATACAAAAGACACAAAACAGAGGAGATAACGGCAAAAACTCACCCTCAGGGCTTGTTGATACCCAATTTTTACCAAAATAATTTTTTAATTGCATATATGTCTTCAAAATCATGCATTAGCATCAATTCGTATTTTTCCATAATTTTTCATATTTCCTATTAGTTTGCCTAGTATTTTACTTTTAATAAATAATTATAAAGTTTCATCACAAATGATTCCAAAACATTTCTTGATTTAATATTACTATTTATGGTCTTATTAAGTCCAATTATTCTATAAATAGCCAAATTGGAACCTTTTTGGCTATAATTGCAATAACTTTGCAATTATAGCCCATGCATATAGTTTTTGTGTTATTTTTACCAGAAATTAGTCTTTTATATTTTTAAATGTTAAATAACCATTTAAAAAAAAACATATCTATGCACGAAATTTAGTTTTTATAATTAGTGATTATTTTACAAATTAGTTTAATTAACTTGCTTGGGTATTTAACAAATGGCCTTAGTTTTTTCAATTGTAGCCTATATAACCAGCCCAAATGCCTAACTAAATCCTGGTCGACCCAATTCCGCTTGAATCCTGGTTGTTGATCATTTTTTATCAACGGCCCGGATTAAACCTTTCCTTAATTAATCTAAACGACCCCCCTCCCCCATTCCTCTCTAACACTCCACCGTCACTCACCCCCTTCTACTCCAAATCCTCTCTAACCTAACCCGAAATGTCACCTTGTCGTCACTCTTCTGCCGTCGACTATGATGGATTCTCACCATCCTCAAGCCTGTAATGGATCTCCTACGCCAGGTTTCTGCTATCACTGAGGTCCTCAAGGGACCAGGGCCAGTCCACTTATGACCTTGATCTCGTCCTGGCCTGTCTCAGGCCTTCATGGCTCGATCTCCAGTAAGATCTTCCAATTATTTTGGCTAAACCTATGGTTTCTAAGTCGATATCTCTATTTCTGGGTTATTTCCTCTAAGCCCTAATCTTGTCTCTTAACTTCTCAGATCTGGCCAAACCTATTTCATGTTTTTTTATGAAAAACTTCTAATTTTCAAACGATGTTTTCATTTTCCTTAAACTAGGGTTTCTTGAAAACCTGTTTTCTTCGAAATATTTTCTGATTTTAGGTGTTTAATCCTGTTCTTATGTGTTGTCGATTGCCTTGGTTATGTTATTCTTAACTCTAACTAGTTATGTTAAAATCCCCAAGTTTTTGGCACTTTGTTTGGATTCTGAAGCTCGTCCTTGATTATTTTCTATATGGTTTCGCTATGTGTTTGACTCTCATGATTTCTTCTTCGTTTAATTTGAACTCCTTGTGGTTTTACCCTAATATGTCTATGTTAGGGTTTCAGATTCGATTATTTATGTTTGTACCTGATTTGTCTATTTATTCATGAAAAAACTATGTTATTATTTTCGTTAAATCAATATTATGTCAATTCTTTGATTCCCTGGTTTATTATGGTGATATCTATGTGCTGATTTTCTCAATTATTTTCATATTTTACAGCCTTTAATTATTTCTTACCTTATTCTCTGATTAACCGTGTTGTTTATTGATTCTTGCTAATTATTTCCTTAATTGAACCTTTGTGTATTTACCCTTAATTACCTACTCTGTACTTCAATTTGTTTGATGTCTTTCCTTAATTAGCTACTTGCTCTTTACTGTTGGTAAATTACTCCCTTAATTAAGGGAGGACTTTACTAGTTTTACTCTTAAATTGATTTTGTGGCTCTTCAATTACTGAACAGTTTGATTGTTTACCTTATTTTCCTAGCTCTCAACTATTATATATACTCTCTTCTATTCTCACTATACATACGAACACTAGTTCAACAATTCTCTCTTACACTTAAAAGCTTTCTGCTCTTTCTTGTTACTTTCTACTCTTACTAAACTAGCAAGTTGTAAGCCAAGGCTAGTTATTGCACTACACTTGCTCTATATTCCGTGTCTGCTCTCCTTAACTGGTATTTTGTGATTCAATTTCAAGTTCAAAACTCTATGTGTTCTGTTACTGCTTTAGTTCACAGATTTCCAGTCCTATTCCTGTTTATTATTTGGTTGTTCAATATGTAACTAGCATGCCTAAGTCACTGTTTCACTTAGAATGTATGCATTTTGTCCTGTCCAACTTGATTAACATGTTTAAGGACTTGCATATTGCTTTCTCTAGCCTACTTTAATTTGACTTTGCTCATGTATGTCAGCATGTTTGATTGTTTGCCTATCTGCTTATTTAGATTCTAGTGTTAACCTGCTTGCTAAGTAATCTAATGCCTCTAAGTAGTTTTGGTTCTATACTTATTTTCCAGAATACTATATTCCCCATTTGTCTGTGCTGTGATATATGCCCTATGTCTGTATCATTGGTTATATGACTAACCCCTTCATCCCATAAACTCTTAAAAGCTTATGTGCTTCTGATGTTATGTGTGTACCCCAAGTTCCCAATATCCCTATGTGAATTCTGTTGTTAAGTGATGTTGAACATGTTTGCTCTATAGTTGATCTGTTGCTTGCTGATTTTTAAAAAGATTACACTCTTCTGTTCAAACTATGTCAAGCACTCTCACTCTACTCTTAAGTCCCTAGGTTCTGCCCCTCCAGTGTGTGACTACCTTGGGATCCCTTTGAGATCCCTCTGAACTCTGGCACACTGGGGCTAGCCCTTCCACACTGCACTTACTCAATTCTTGCTATGAAAGTCCAGGTGTGAGCATTTCCAGGGATCCTTGAGGTCCTTAGGGAACTCTGATACACCTGGACATGAAATTGGTTCTGAAATCCTTGGCATTTGAGACTGCTGAAGGCCTGGTATCCTCAGGTCGTATTTGGGCCTGCTTTAGGCTCTCTATAGTTTAACTTCTTTCCTTTTTACTTATGTCATTCAACCATTGGTCTGTAATAATTATTTGTAAACAGACACTGGGGTGGCTATTGAAAATGGGGAGGGTAGCTGTATGATCATGTTGATATTATTGGGTAGAAAGCATGCTTTAGGATTTACATTCTGTGTATTTCCATTAGACTCCATGTCCTAGGACCAATGTGTTCATCCAAATCATGTTAAATATTGCATTAGATACCCTGTTCCTAGGACTACACATTTACAGTTTCAACATATCATATGCCACTAGCATATATTTTAACGTTGTATCAGTCTATCACTTAGAGATCCTGCTCCTAGGACAATAAATAATCTTGACACAAAATTGTCACTCTTGTCTGCATTTAGAAATTATGCCTTGAGAATTCTGTCACTTCTGTGTGCATTTACAAATCATGTCTTAAGAACTCTGTGCATTAGAAATCATGTCTTAAGAATTTTGTCATTCGTTTCAGTACACCTAGTTTAACTAAGATTAAGCGACTGACCATGAAAAGGTGTAAAAATCGCCTCTCATATAGATGTTGTACTTCTGAATAAAAAAAATTTTTAGAAATTCCCTTTTCTTAGTCTCTGTCACCTAGAGCGGCATGTTGTAGGTTAAAACAACTTCTAAACTGTTAAACATCTCCTGTAATTGTGATCGCATACAGTCCCACGCCTAGGCAAGCCTTAGGTAATTAATCGCTATAAAATTGGAAACTTCTTTGATTGTGTTTACTTCTTAAAGACTAACATGTATAAAATCAGTAGGTAAACTGATTAGGACCCTGTCGTTAAAGTTTGTATGAAACAGTGTTGCATATTCCTGTGCATTGATGTCACTTAGATATCCTGTCTTAGGATCCTTTTCTAAAAAATTGCATTTGTCTGTGTTTGAGCTGTGTTGTTTAGTTGCATTATGTGTGGAGGTGAATCTGAGCTGTTTAACTGCTTCTGTCACTTATCTTCTAGTCCTACTTGTTCTTGTTTGTCGCCTAGAATTTTCCCTTTTATCACCTTAGGGGGTTGTCTAGAACTGCCCAGACATAGAGGTCCTAAACCCCTCTATGACTACAAGGAAGGGACGGGTAACAACACGCTTAGAGCTTGCTAAACGAAACTCGCTTAATAAACCATTAAGGGGGGAATAATGGGTAGAAAAGGATATGATGACCTGTGCGCTAATGCAACGTGTAGCCCCTCATTGAGGAGTAATTACCGGGAATTGCACAGATGTGATCCTATAGGATAAACAACTTAGGACCTCCCTTGTCCTTTACATATGTGTGCTTAGACTGCTAATTTGTTAAGACCTTTATTTGTTTACATATGTTTCCTTAGACTGTCTACTTGCTACTTGAATAATTCAAAAAATATGTTTTGGTCGGGACCCATAGTTGTGGAATTTGAGGGGTGCCTAACACCTTCCCTATGAAGTAATTTCAAGCCCTTACCCAATCTATGGTTGTACAATTAGCATTATAAATGACCCGTAGTAGGTGCCCTAACGCACCTTAATTCGTTAGGTGGAGACTCTTCAAACTCATTATACCCCTTTCCCAAAAGGAAATGAGTTGTCCCAATAGTGTCAAGACCCTGACCAATCCGAAAGGAGAGGAAAAAAGGGGGCTCAATAGCATGGCGACTCCGCTGGGGACTCTAGGCTTTTACCATTACAAACCGTTTTATTAATTCGTCTAAGTATGCCTTGTTTTGTTAAATACCTGCACCCTTTCCCTTTCCCCTTTATGTGCAATTAATTTTTTACTTTCCAAAGTATTTATTTTCCCAAATTGAAACTAACATGTTTCTTTTTATTTTCCTTTGTGACTACTTTTCAATTATAACTATTGTATTTATCGCTTTCATAATGTGCAAATGCTTGACAACATGTTTATTGCTTATTGTTCCACAGTCATGCTCAACATCATGTTCCACTCGTGCCTTTACAAATCATATAGAAACGCTTGATGAGTGGTTGCGCTCTTCCATTTTTTATCACCCCCTAAATTTGGAAAGGCTTATTAGTGGTAAAACCAGTCGATCAGCGGTGCAGTCGATGGTTCCGTGCCTTTCCCCCTCGAGTTGTCCGCTCGGGGGTACCCGTCTAAAACCCCATAGAAACCTTACTCTTGTTATATTGTGCATGCATCATGGTCAAACCTAGCTGGGTTAATGTGTCGTCCACACAAAAACCCTTTAGGACAGCCTTATCCAAAAGTCCACCGACTTTTTATAATCCCAACGGATACGATCACGTTCTATGCATTAATTTGGAGAACTAAATGCATGTATGCTAATCATAAGTGTATAAATAGTCGATTCTGGTGGAGGAAAGGGCTTAACCATTTTTGTCTTTAGAAAATGAGGCACGAGGTCCCCAAATTCGGTATGGTCAACAACATCCCACCAATGCTCCTAGACTGGTGTGGAGACCTTCCTTCAAGTGATAAGAAACACGTGAGGAAGCATCTGGGCAATTTACCTTCTCCTCTGGACATCCAGCCGAACAACATGCTGATTGAGACTGCCACTTTGTTTTGGGATAGTGAAAGAGCTGTATTCCGCTTTAGGAATATTGAAATGACGCCGCTCTTATAAGAAATAGGAGGACTTGCTGGGATAGCTTGGGAAAGCCCTGGTGTCCTAGTACCGGAGAACCGCACGGGCAAAGGTTTTCCGAAAATGATGGGGTTGAAATAGAATGTTGAATTGGAGTGTTTGCAACAATCTTACATACATTTCGAGTATTTGTATGAAACATACCGACACAACAAATCATACCGTATCTATCATGACGAGTTTTTCGTCACGTCTCTGGGTCACATCCACCGCAGGGTATTCGTTATCGTGTGCTTTTTGGGCTTGATACTGTTCCTGACAAAGAAGCAACGGATTCATACCAGGCTAGCCATGGTAACCAGGGCCTTGATGGAAGGGATCGATGGGCAATCCTTCAGCATTGTCCCTAGGATCTTAGCTGACATTTACCGAGCCTTGGAGCATTGTCAAAGAGGAGTTAAACATTTTGAGGGTTGCAACATGTTGGTAGTTATGGCTCCCGGAACACCTTCAAAAGGGCCAATATTGCCAAGAACTTCCGCGAAGGGCTTAGAATGATCCCATTTCTTTCCATCACCCCTAGCAGATGGCTTACATTCCGGACAGATTTGCTCAGCCGGAAACCGCCAAGGAGTGGGTAGAATTCTTTGATAATTTAACCGATGAACAGGTGCAATGGATGTTCGAGTGGTTCCCGACGGACGAATTTATCATCAGATCCACGGATGCACCATACTTAGTGTTGATCGGGTTGAGAGGTATATATCCCTATGTTCCTCTGCGAGTCATGAGGCAGGCATGCAGAAAACAAGTTGTACAAAGGGTTGCCAAGATGGGTCACTTCAGAGAGAATTTCCAGGACGATGATGTCCCCTACAAGTGCCAAGCTCAACACATGTGGCACTGCAAAATCATCATGGATGAGAGTACTATTGAACCAGACAGGTACCATGCAGGATGTGCACCTTTTTATCAGGCTTGGTTGGAAGACGACTTCGACGGGATAGTGAGGCCGGAAATCAGCCGAGGCAACAGAATCATAGACGAGGATGCTGACGCTCAGGTCAGGTACAACCGTCTGCGCTAAAAGATCCGGTGATTCTGAGAACGAGCACCAGGAAATACATGAGACCAACAAGAGGCTTATCGAGGAATGGAAAGAGATGGATGTCCTCTCCAATAGGAAGCTGGAATATCTGGAGCGAGGAATAGTGGAGTTAGAAGGAAAAGTCATCAAAAGGATCGAGGATCGCCAGAACGCTGAGGGGAATGAAGGAAGACACCTGGCTAAAGCATACCTGTTGTTGGGACTGCGCGAGCTGGGGAACTTGTTCGATGGAATCAAGAATATCGAATCTGGGGAAGGTCCTTCTGGGACCAAATAAGCTAGATTTACCTTTTTGCTTTCATAAATGTAATAAGGTTGAGTTCCATTATTGACTTATTTCCTATTTGTTATTTTAGTATCGTTTTGGGATTCGTCTATTTACATTAATGAAATGAGGCATTTTGGCATCTAAGTTCATCAAATCAACTTGTCGCTAGGCCTACCTTGGGCAGAACAAGGTTCCCAAATTAAGACACACATTTACAACTCTGCAATATGTGTTTAAATACTGCAAATATTTTTCTCATGATCCTCACTGACTTGTTACCTTTTGTTTTTATTTTATTTCTTTGATTATTCCCCTTCCCCAAAGGTTGGTTCGTGCGTTCTGGCATCATCAGAATATCATACAAGATGCAATGGCCCTCCACCTTCTCCTCCTCCTAGTCCACCTTAAGGAAAAAGGAAAAGGCAAGATGGAATATTTGACTAATATCAGAAAGGAAAACTCAACATCAGTTAAACATACCGAAGCTTCTGATAGTAGGGCTACTCAGGTTCAGAATGATGTTGTGTCACAACTCGAGCAAAGGCTATAGAAACTTCAAGGGGAACTTGAACATGTTCGGAACCTAGCGAGCTTGTCCTTTTCACTTAATGTTCTGGATGTCAGCCACCCGAACACTCAAAACCCCACACCACCTCAGAATACCCCCAACATATAGAACCCTTATGCAACTCATCACTATACAAATCCACCACAAAACCAAACCCTCCCACCACAATACCAACAAAACACCTGCCATACCTCCCCCCTCGAAACACCCCACCCATCATTCCTGAACCACAAAATTCCACCAACGATCACCTTTATGCTCAAGCACCAGGCCACCAGAACAATCCCATATACGTGGAGACTCTACCTCACTACACCTAACCCATTTCTTACACACCGGAATCCAGTGAGAAAGACCTGCTTATCATGAGCTTGGCCGAAGAACTCAAGAAATTGACTAGACGCGTTCAAGGCATGGAAGGAGGTAAGGGGACCGAAGGATTGAATTATTAAGATCTTTGTATACAGCCTGATGTAGAACTACCGGAGGGTTACAAACCCCCCAAATTCGAGATGTTTGACGGTACTGGTGATCCTAGGGTCCATTTGAGGACCTATTGTGACAAACTGGTCGGAGTTGGAAGATACGAAAAGATTCAGATGAAATTGTTCATGAGGAGCCTCATAGGGGATGTCTTGTCTTGGTACATCAGCCAGGACCCCAAGAAGTGGCCTAATTGGGTTAGTATGGCCTCAGATTTCATGGACCGATTCAGGTTCAACACGAAAAATGTGCCGAACATATTTGACATCCAGAATCTCAAGAAGAAACCCACTGAAACCATTTGCGAGTATGCGACTCGTTGGAGGTCAGAAGCGGCCAAGGTTAGACCGACATTATATGAAGAACAGATGAATAAATTCTTCGTCAGGGCACAGGACCCGCAATATTATGAAAGACTGATTGTAATTGAAAATCACAAGTTCTCTGATATCATCAAGTTGGGTGAAAGGATTGAAGAGGGCATCAAGAGTGGGATGGTAACAAATTTTTAAGCACTACAAGCTTCCAACAAAGCACTGCAGTCCACTGGTATATCCAAGAAGAAAGACGTAGGAGCAGTAATGGTTGCAAAGGGACCCAAATCCCCACTGACATATCGAACCTCTCCACTTGCATACCAAGCACCTCCACCTATATATCAACCGTAACCTCCACCTACATATCAACCCACATCTCCAAGATATTCACAACCAGCCACTTCCTATCATACATACAACTCCCAACCATCTCACTTTCAGTCACCTCCAGCTCGCCAAAATTTCCCAAGACCTCGACCCAACTTTGACCGCAGGCCACCCAAACAATATATCGCCAATGCCGAGCCCATTGACCAACTGTATGAAAGGTTGAAAGTTTTTGGTTAGGTTACCCCTGTCCCTGCTGTAGCCATAGAGAACCCATCCCAATAAGTCAATCCAAAAAAAAACATGTGATACCATTCCGGCATGAAGGGACATACCATCGATGAATGCCGCTCGTTGAAGGATAAGGTCCAGGCTCTGATCGACAATAAAATCATCCAGGAAAAGGAGGATGCTCCTAATGTCTGCAATAACCCCCTCCCAAGTCACAGGGGTGGAGGTATCAATGTGATAGAAATAGAGGAAGGATGGGACCCAGAAGGGTCAGTCAGGTTAATCAAAGAAGGTGATGATCCCAAGAAGCCATCAGTTACACTCAATCCCATCATAGTGCAGACACAGCTGTCAGGAGAGGCTGAGGTGACTACATTAATCCTGTTCGAGTTTGAGATATCACCGCCTACATGTACGCCCCCACTCTTCGAGGTTGAAATAGCACCACCTACAGTGACTCATGTTCCATTCTGTCACGACCTAACCTATGGGTCGTGACGGGCACCCGGTATCTTACTCAATCGAGTACTAACATAACATATCTTTCTTATCACACTATCACGGGTAAATGTGCCAAAATGGTCATCATGACATAATCGAAATAAAACATAAGGGAATGCTAGACATAGGACGACCTAACATGATATAGAAACTTATATATGTAGCATACACGCCTATAAGGCTGACATGACCATTTGTAAACTCAAAATATAGGCCGGCAAGGCCTTACAAGTATCCATATACCTAACATTTGTCTACAAGCCTCTAAGAGTATATAAACATCAAAAATCTCGGGACAGGGCCCCGCCATACCAGTAAATACAAGCCCCAATCGTACTGACCAAATAGGCAACTCCAGAGCAAGTGGAGTGCACAACACCTTCCGCTGAGCCGATAGCCTACTAGGAGGACTGTCAACCTGTCTATCGAGACCTGCGGGCATGAAACGCAGCATCCCCAAGAAAAAGGGAGGTCATTATGAATAAAGTACTGGGTATGTAAGGCAGAAAAACATAACTAAGAACAGTAATGTAAAGAGAGATGTAGGAGATACAAATTGTAGCATTTGAGTGCCTTTGAGAGATAGTGATATGAAATGCGTGATACATATATATATATAATCCTTTAAAAATATCCGCCTTTGTGGGCATCATCATCATCATATCATACCCGGCCTCGAAGAGGACTCGGTAAAAACATACCCGGCCATCATAAGGCTCGGTAGAATCGTACCCGGCCACGTGGAGCTCGGTAAACCCAACTGATCAGTGGTTGCACAATAAGTGCCATATCCGGCTGACTATAGCGCGGCTCGGTAGAGTAAAATAGATACTATATATAATGCATGCTAGACTCATGGAATCACGCTCTAAATCTTTCGGAGTGACGTAAGGTAGTTGCACCTTCGATTAACATTATGGACATCATACCATCAATATGAACTTCACTAGGACTCAAGGATCATACATACTTTCTTAGAACAACTTTGTAAGGAAAGAACAACATGGAAAACCTTAGTAGATAGGAGTAGATTCATTATCAAATAGCGTATCGTTTACGTTCGTTTCACTTTAGATCATGCCAAAAGAATGAAGGAAGTGCCTTAACTTACCTTGTCAAAATATTTCCACTCACCAAGTTGAACTCGCCTCCTCGCAACTTTATCTACAACAACGATAATAATACTATCATTAAGTTATGAAAGGTAACACTATTGCACAACGAACGACAAGCTTATTTTGTATAAAAACGGACAGCATCTCCCCTATTATCCTTACTTCCTCCAAATTCAAGATAATACAAACAACAGAAGAACAAAACAACAACATATATACATTATTTTCCAGCCTTATATAAACCACAAAATACTACAAAATAGCCCAACACACCGCAATCTCTTCATACACAAAACGACCACCGTAGTAGTGTCAAATGACCCGGAAATGTTACGATGAACGACCAGCCCACCACCCTACATCTATATGGTGTTTCTCCAAACCCTTCCTCCTCCAAAACTCCACAAAGAAGTAGTGAAATACACAGTCCAACAGTAACACAAAAGAGTCCACAAAAAAGTCTACTACAAGTCAAATAACTCGAGCTCACGGCTTCCGATCACCGCCCCGTGAGTTCTAACTATTAGGAAACACATTTATCAACCTTCCTTAATATTTAAAAAATTAAATACAGATATTACACGTTTCTTAACTATAGAGTACCTTCCAAAAGTCTAACTACAAATAAAAAAGAGAGGCAGTATAATGACACTTACGTCGTAGGGATCGTTTTGATGTTATCGCTTCTCAATTTCTTGCTCGGGATGATAATATTTTGAAACCCTAGAAGATAGCTTAAGGATATATTTATGGGTGTTCTATGGTCGTTTTATGCTGAAAAATGAAGATAAATCCGACCTAAGACTTATATATATCAACTTTCGAAAAGTCGAAGAGGTGCTAGCTTGGCACCCTAGCATTGGCCCATCTTCCGATGCTTATATCTTTTTATACGCATTTCGTATGAACCAACGGTTAAGAGCATTGGAAACTAAGTTCCAAGAACTTAAATTTTGTATATATGTCCCGATAAAACCTCATATAACACACGAAATGTATTTCTCAAAAAGCTTTAGTTAACCACCTACTTGTCACTTATGATGTCTGCGCAGTCTCGCAAAATTTTAAATATATCTCTACTCCTATGTCGTATCGATGAACAGTTTAATGATTTTCAAACTAGACTCATAGATGTTTACTTTGGTTGGTATATCATCCCATAATTCCAAGCATATTGGGAGAAAAGATCGGATACATTTGACCTAAGTTTCAACAAATTTATGAATGTAACTTGTGAAGGCCTTTGCCAACTTTTGTTCCACAACTTGCTTGACTTCAAAACATAGAATACGACTATCATATGACAAACATAACTCATAGAATAACCTCCTTATCATGTAATGGACCATAGTCTCACCCTAAAGTACATGTTATAACATTCTACACTCGTCTACTTTCGACGAAACTTATTTTCTTCAATTGGTTTAACTTCTAAGCTTTCCAACCCTCTCGGTACTAGTTATTCATGATCTTAAATATTTTTAACCTTCAAGTTAACATGATTATCTTACTTTATATGCCTCCAAATATATATTATTTTTGAGCTTACATAAATTGACTTATGACGTACTCTCACGTATGAAAACATGGGGTGTAACATCATTCCCCTCTTTGGAACATTCGTCCTAGAATGTTGACTAATGCACTTGTCCATCTCTTAAGAAATAACTCTTATGAATACTTTAATATTGTCTTTTCCATCCAAGGAGTTTTCAGTGAATAAACCCAAAGGCTAGGGCAGTCCCCCCTTTAGGCTTCTTTCTCACTCAACGACCTGTGGCCGAAGTTATTCCAATCTCGTAATTGTTCCTACCTTCTGTCATGCAGTCTAGACGACTTTGTCCTTGTATGTGCGTCTATGCGACTCTTCTCTCATTTTTTTCCTCCTGTTTTCATCCAATCTCTTGATTTCATACAGAACTTTGACAAGCTGTCCCTCTGGGCATCTATAGGTGTACTAAAGTTCTTCGCTTGTTACTTTGTCGAACTTATGACTATTGCAATATTTTTTCATGGCCTCAGTTATCTATGCTTATGTATTTACCACAACTAGGTAGGTCATATTGTACTATAACTCTTACTTTGATTTATTATTATCGAGTCCTGCCACCCAAATCCAGGTTAATCTCTCCCTGCCTATCCTATATGTATAAATCTAAGCCATTTAATGCTTCCTTATTACTGTTCATCTTAATAATGACATCCTAATCTCATTTCATACTTTGTGACTTTCATCCATATATTGTTGATTCACCTTAATGTTGATCCATAATCTACCACTGATAACTTGAAACCATTTATGCAATATATCGTCACTAGGGCTCAGGTCTCATCGAGGAATATCTGAAGTGATTTTCCTGATCCACTCAGGGACTATACTACACTCCAATAACTGTATTTCATTGCATCCCAATGTGATTCATCCTATGGGGTTACTCTAATCCCGTGCAGTTCATGAAATCATTGTTCTCAAAATCATTACTCAATCAAATGCCTAAACGTCATCCTCTTATCATTTATCACAGTTACACCCTTACTTTAATACCAGGATAGCATTCCATATTTTCTAAATGCTCCTAGTTTTAAACTATTTTGAGTTCACTCATGCTATACTGATCTCTTTATAACTTCATGGAAACCATCAGCTCTTTTGTTGTGATGAGTTTAATCCCGAGGGCTTACCTATTCTCGTCACCTTCTCACTCACCTTTTCTTATCCTTACTCCTATCTAGCTAAAACCTTGTTGCTCTACCATAATTTATCTTGCGACCTACGCATATCTATTTATACTACTCGTAACATTCCTTTTAACATGATAGCACCATAGATTTCCTTTCATGCCTTCCCAGTTGTCTTTAAATGTAAGCAATTACTTTTCCTAGTCGTTTTGCCACTTGCAGCATAAATACTTGGCTTATCTTAGTTCCCATGAATACTGGAGTTCCATGTATCTCCTATGATCTTAATTATCAACTCTTAATTTTTTTTTCTTCCCATTCATTAGCCACGATAGGTGCCACATTCTTATGGAGAGCATACAATATTATAGTGAGACTGTTGTTACAAGACCATTTCTTCTTTAGGTTACTATGCTTATGTTGAAGCCTTCTTCCTTATTCCTCAGCTAGTCTTTCATTGCAGTTCTTAGGGAAGACCCTCTAACTTTTGTAAAGCCGCGAGTTTATTTAATTGTATACCCCACGGTATTTCTGATGTTCTTACTTACCTATAATTATCCTTAGTTACTTACATCCGCGCCCTTGTGCTCATAAGTTGCTTCTAAACTGAAATTTTAGTTGTCTCCCTAGTGGCACCCTCTTTTATTTCTGCAACACTTGTACGGTACCTTTAACTACCCAACCTTCTATCTTAACATTACTTAAGGATCATGATGACATCATATCTGCGAGACTGGATTCTCTATGTTGGGTTTTACCACGTTATGTTGCACGATCTGTTGATTTATCTATGACCTTTTTTTAACTATAACTAGGCTCTTTCTGAATCAACTACCGACTACTTGTTGGTCCACTGTCATATCTTTATTTTATATAACGCCTCTTGGGTTATGGCCTTTGTCTTAACTTACCTCTCCTACGGGATCCTTATGTATCAAGTGTTCATTTCCACTTATTTATCAATATCGTCGAGTGCGAAACCCTTATTGATTCTCCCAACATCATGCTTGCATACTGTTCTTGAGTCATACTATATCTTTAAGATTTGAATAGATGCAATCTCATTCCTTTCACTTTTTTACCGTATTCCTCCTTTTTAATCCATAGTTACCATATTATCTTTGGCATCTTTTCACATCTTCACTGACATCACTCGCCTTGCGGTAGCTCTTATGTACCAAGGATAACAAAAATCCTTACCCGCGAGGGTTACACTTAGTGTAACTGGCCCATACAGCCCCTTAAGCTTAACTTTAACTTTAGGGAAGCGTCTTCTTGAATGAACATTCTCAGAATTTCTCATTAATCTTCTTTTGTTGTCCATTATATTATTGCCGGAGCGCAATCTAAAATTCTCATGATGCCGACCATTATCAAATTTCTCAGTCCCTAATTCATGTTTAGTTTATCTTGTTCACCAGCCCATACTCATTTCTATTACTCTGGGGTCTAACTTTTCCCTTTGGCAATCACGTTGGACTTACCGACTCATTTCACAAAATGAGGATATGACTTTAGGGCCTATACTTTTATTGTCTCAAGGCATGTCTCCTCTTATCTTTTCCTTCACTTGACTATAGACTCTTTAATCCTGTCATATTTTGATTTACCGTTATCACTCATTTATCACACCTTACTCATAATGCTTTGATTTACTCTCTTCTTATTCTCATGATAATATCTATGTCTATTACCTTATTCTGAAACTTCAACAAAACAACCTTTCACTTTTAGAACCCTTTTCACCATCTCATTGGCTCTTGGGTCGACTAACATTCACTTTTTACTAGGGGCAAGAGTCATCCTAAGTTAAATATTCATCCCTTCTAGGATTCCAATGCTATCTTCTGAACTTTCTAACATTCTAGAGTGCACCATATGGCTATATCCCAATGAAAACTATTACCATGTCCTGCACTACCCTCCAAAAATTTTAGATAATGGTAACAATCCATCCAACATTTTGGGTTACTTTAACCCTAACTGGATCCTGATATCCCGTCCTTCTCTTAAGATATATCGGTTAGCTCTCATAGGTCATAACTGAGATGAATGTGGCCAATTTTATATATCTCTATTACTATTGAAAGTAATGCAGAATGCTTATATTTCTCTGCCTGGATTGTAAATACTGATAATCTCCACTAACTGAGTACCTCGTACTCATCTTCACCTTGCTCCTTTTACTTGTTGAAACTTGTATCTACCTTTTGATTCTCTCGTTATTTTTTTCATTACCTAATGGTGGATAGATATACATTCCTTACGGCTCCTTACCAAGAAGCTTACACGTCCTAGTATACACATAATCTGCTGAAGACCTCACATTTACTCATCATAATCATGACGCAAAATTGAGTTCTTCTTACTCAACTCTTCCAAAGCCACATTGCAATCTCTGACCAATCGTCTTTCAAGATGTAGGCATCATCGTATTATGAATAAGATAGAATTTAGGAAATTGAGTTCTTACGACTGAGCTCTACCACACGATCTAGAGTAAGAAGAAATAGTGACAATCCTAAATGCCTTGTAGACTCCTGCTTATAAGTGTGGTGCACAACACATAAATAAATAAGACTCTACTAGACACGGCTTGTAGACATCCCTAGGACAGAACTGCTCTGATACCACTTTTGTCACGACCCAACCTATGAGCCGCGGCGGGCACCCGGTAACTTACTCAACCAAGTACCAACATAACATATCTTTCTTATCATACTATCACGGGTAAATGTGCCAAAATGGTCATCCTGACATAATCGAAATAAAACATGAGGGAATGCTAGACATAGGACGACCTAACATGATATAGAAACTTATACATGTGACATACGCGCCTATAAGGCTGACATGAACATTTGTAAACTCAAAACATAGGCCGAAAAGGCCATACAAGTATCCATATACCTAACATTTGTCTACAAGCCTCTAATATTACATAAACATCAAAAAGCTTGGGATAGGGCCCCGCCATACCACTCAATGCATGTCCCAATCGTACTGACCAAATAGGCAACTCCGGAGCAAGTGGAGTACAGCAACACCTTCCGCTGAGCCGATAGCCTACTAGGAGGACTGTCAACCTGTCTATCGAGACCTGCGGGCATGAAACGCAGTGTCCCCAAGAAAAAGGGAGGTCAGTACAAATAAAGTACTGGATATGTAAGGCAGAAAAGCATAACTAAGAACAGTAACGTAAAGAGAGATGTAGGAGATATAACCTGTAGCATCTGAGTGCCTCTGAGAGATAGTGACATGAAATGTGTGATATCTCTCTCTCTCTCTCTCTCTCTCTCTCTCTATATATATATATATATATATATATATAAGTATAATCTTTTAAAAACATCCGCCTTTGTGGGCATCATCATCATTATATCATACCCGGACTCTAAGAGGACTCGGTAAAAACATATCCGGCTATCATAAGCCTCAGTAGAATCGTACCTAACCACGTGGAGCTCGGTAAACCCAACTGAGCAGTGGTTGCACAATAGGTGTCGTACCCGGCCGACTATAGTGCCGCTCGGTAGAGTAAAATAGATAATATATATTATGCATGCTAGACTCATGGAATCACGCTCTAAACCTTTCGGAGTGACGTAAGGTAGTTGCACCTTAGATTAACATTATGGATATCATACAATCAATATGAACTTCACTAGGACTCAAGGATCATCAAACATTCTTAGAATAACTTTGTAAGGAAAGAACAACATGAACAACCTTAGTAGATAGGAGTAGATTCATTATCAAATAGCGTATCGTTTACGTTCGTTTCAGTTTAGATCATGCCAAAAGAATGAAGGAAGTGCCTTAACTTACCTTATCACAATCTTTCTACTAACCAAGTTGAACTCGCCTCCTCGCAACTTTATCTACAACAACGATAATAATACTATCATTAAGTTATGAAAGGTAACACTATTGCACAACGAACGACAAGATTATTTTGTATAAAAACGGTGAGCATCTCCTCTATTATCCTTACTTCCTCCAAATTCAAGATAACACCAACAACACAAGAACACAACAACAACAACATATATACATTATTTTTCAGCCTTACATACACCACAAAATACTACAAAACAGCCCAATACACCGCAATCTCTTCATACACAAAACGACCACCGTAGTAGTGTCAAACGACCCGAAAATGTTACGACGAACGACCAGCCCACCACCCTATATCTATATGGTGTTTCTCCACACCCTTGCTCCTCCAAAACTCCACAAAACAGTAGTGAAATACGCAGCCCAGCAGTAACACAATAGAGTCCACAAAACAGTCTGCTACAAGTCAAATAACTCGAGCTCACAGCTTCCGATCACCGTCCGGTGAGTTCTAACTATTAGGAAATACATTTATCAACCTTCATTGATATTTAAACAATTAAATACAGATATTACACGTTTATTAACTATAGAGTAACCTCCAAAACTCTAACTACAAAGAAAAAAGAGAGGCGGTATAATGACACTTACGTCGTAGGGATCGTTTTGATGTTATCGCTTCTCAATTTCATGCTCGGGATGATAATATTCTTTGAAACCCTAGAAGAGAGCTTAAGTATATGTTTATGGGTGTTCTCTGGTCGTGGCATTCTGAAAAATGAAGAGAAAGCTGACCTAAGACTTATATATATCAACTTTGGAAAAGTCAAAGAGGTGCTAGGTTGGCACCCTAACATTGGCCCATCTTCCGATGCTTATATCTTTTTATACGGATATAGTATGAACGAACAGTTAAAAGCGTTGGAAACTAAATTCCAAGACCTTAAATTTGGTATATAATATGTCCCAATAAAACCTCATATAAC
Organism: Nicotiana knightiana; assembly: GCA_005239525.1. Lineage (NCBI taxonomy): Eukaryota > Viridiplantae > Streptophyta > Magnoliopsida > Solanales > Solanaceae > Nicotiana > Nicotiana knightiana. Next base: position 49,589 of record ML423119.1, on the reverse strand, counting down.
ATACGAAATGTATTTCTCAAAACGCTTTAGTTAACCACGTACTTGTCACTTATGATGTCTGCGCAGTCTCGTAAAACTGCAAATATCTCTCTACTCCTATTTCGTATCAATGAAAAGTTTAATGAATTTCAAACTAGACTCATAGATATTCAATTTGGTTAGTATATCATCCAATAATTCCATGTATATTGGGAGAAAATCTCAGATACATTTGACCTAAGTTTCAACAAATTTATGAATGTAACTTGTGAAGTCCTTTGCCAACTTATGTTCCAGAACTTGCTTGACTTCAAAACGTAGCACACGACTATCATATGACAAACATAACTCATAGCATAACCTCCTTATCAGTTAATGAACCATAGTCTCACCCTAAAATACATGTTATAACAATCCACACTCGTCTACTTTCGACGAAACTTATTTTCTTGAATTTATTTAACTTCTAAGCTTTCCAACCCTCTCGGTACTCGTTATTCATGATCTTAAATATTTGTAACCTTCAAGTTAACATGATTATATTACTTTATATGCTTCCAAATATAATCTTAGTTCTGAGCTTACATAAATTGACTTACGATGTACTCTCACGTATGAAAATATGGGGTGTGACACATTCGAAGTAAAGGTAGCCACACCAATTACAGTGAAAGTATCAACTATGCCGCCTTTCAACACTAATGAAGTGCCTTGGGATTACATAACTGAAGCTAGAAGGAAGGGAAAGGTCAAGGTAGAAGAAGCTGGTGTTGCACAGGGGATGACCAGGACTGGAAGTGTCTACACGCCCAAACACTTGGGAGAATCCAGCAAACAGACTTCTAACATACCTCTCGTCATTGAGACAGGACCAGATGATCTCTGGAGGAAGGTACAAGCCAGGGAATACTCGGTCATAGATCATCTCAATAAGACTCCGGCCCAGATATCCATATTATCATTGTTGAATTCATAAGCACATAGGAGTGCTCTGATGAAAGTATTGAATAAAGCTTACGTACCTAACAACATCACAAGCAGAGATATGGCTAACATGGTGGGTAAGGTATTATAAAATCACAATATTACTTTCCACGAGGATGAATTACCCCCGGAAGGATTGAGTCACAACAGGGCACTGCACTTACCGTGCAATGTGAAGATTACTTCATTACCAGGGTTCTGATTGATGGAGGGTCCAGCCTTAACATTTTCCCATTGACAACACTGAAGAGGATGGGCAAGGGATTGTACGAAATACAAGAAGGATCCATGAATGTAAAAGCTTTTGATGGGTCTCAAAGGTCCACCATTGGAAAAATCAGTCTCTGTTTACATATGGGGCCAACATGGTTTGAGGTTGAATTTCAGGTGTTAGATATATCCGCGTCCTATAATCTGTTACTAGGACGACCATGGATACATGTCGCTAGGGCTTTGGCCTCAAATTTGCATCAGGCGGTAAAATTCGAGTGGAATCATCAGGAAGTCATTATCCATGGGGACTGGAGCAACCCCATCTACAGTCGCCAGACTATCCCGGTAATTGAAGGTAGAAGAAGGCTTGGTGGAGAAACTTACCACCACATCGAATGGGTCAACACAATAGACAAGGATAAGTGATGAAGTAGTAAGATTGAAAGAATAATGAATTGGAGCGGATACGAACCCGACAAGGGTCTCGGTAAGAATCTTCAAGGAATTTCCAAGGTAATACGGCTAAAGCGCCACGGTACTACCTTTGGCCTGGGATACCAGTACACTTGGCAAGGGTACGATGATTGGACGCCACCATGGTACGGTCCCTACTATCCATTGGAGCATCCCATACCGCGTCTGGAACAGACTTTCCAGCAAGCCGACGTCATAGGGGGACCAGAGGAGGAAGAAGCATTAGCATCCTTAAGGAACTTATTGTTGAAAGACGAGGATATAGATTGTTATGTCATCGTTGAGGAGGAGTAGGAGGAGGAGGAAGGCCCTACCATCCAAGCTGTAAGCAAGGGATCATTCCTCATAAACTGGATTATTAGACCATCCAGGCCCCGACGAGTTTCGGGGTAGCAAGGCTGAACATCATTGTTTATTTTGCTTTTCAAGAAAAGGGTTTCTCTTTCTTGCATTCTGTTTTAAATAAAGTTACCAATGTTCCGAAATGTTTGTTTAAATTATTGAAAATCGCTTTTATGTTTCAATGAATCAGTATTTATTGTTATCATTTTTCTCTCATATTTTTATCTATACAGCATTACTATTCCATGTCTTGATGAACGAATGACTATGACATGCAATGAGACAACACAACAAAAGGATAGTGATGCAAGAGAAGAAGATATCATACCCAAGGAAATCTTCAGAGAAGTAGAGGACTTTGAAAACAAGCCTAAGTCCAATCTGGATGAGACCGAGGTAATCAACTTGGGAGATTCAGAGACCGTCAAAGAAACCTGCATCAGCATCCACCTGTCACCGCCAGAGAAAGAAGAGTATACACAATTCCTGAAGGAGTATGAAGACGTATTTGCATGGTCGTATGATGATACGACCGGACTAAGTACATCTATTGTGGCTCACAAGTTGCCCACCAATCCAATGTGCCCACTAGTGAAGCAAAATCTCCGGAAGTTCAAGCCTGATATGAGTTTGAAAATCAAAGAGGAAGTCACCTAGAAAATCAACGCCAAGGTCCTCAGAGTGGTTGAATACCCGACATGGTTAGCCAACATAGTGCCAGTTCCAAAGAAGGATGGGAAAGTCAGGTTTTTTGTCAATTACAGGGATCTAAACAGAGCAAGTCCCAAGGAAGATTTCCCACTACCAAACATACACTTCCTGATCGATAATTGCGCCAAGCATGAACTAAACTCCTTTGTGGATTGTTTCACCGGTTACCATCAGATCTGATGGACGAAGAAGACACTGAGAAAACGACTTTCATTACGTCGTGGGGAGTATACTGTTACAAGATGATGCCATTCGTCCTAAAGAATGTTGGGGCCACTTACATGAGGGCTATGACTACTATCTTCCATGACATGATACATAAGGATATCGAGGTATATATGGACGACATCATCATAAAGTCCACGAAAGCCACAAATCATATAGTAGATTTGAGGAAGTTCTTCAACAGATTGCGAAAATACAACTTGAAATTAAACCCTGAAAAGTGTGCATTCAGGGTTCCTGCTGGAAAATTGCTTAGGTTCATCGTCAGCTGCCGGGGAATAAACTGGATCCATCAAAAGTCAAAACCATCTAGGAAATGCCACCACCAAAAAACAAGAAGGATGTAATGAATTTTCTGGGACGGCTAAATTACATCAGCCGGTTCATAGCCCAGTCCACAGCCATATGTGAACCAATCTTCAAGATTTTAAAGAAAGACGCTGCAACCAAATGGACGGAGGATTGTCAAAAGGCCTTCGACAGAATCAAGGAGTACCTATCGACGCCACCAGTTTTGGTTCCGCTAGAGCCAAGTAGACCCTTATTACTCTACCTCACGGTACTAGATGGAGCTTTCGGCTGTGTTCTGGGGCAGCATGACGAGACAGGGAGAAAGGAAAAAGCTATCTATTATCTGAGTAAGAATTTCACTCCATACGAGGCACGGTATTCTTTACTAGAACGTACCTGCTGCGCTCTAACATGGGTCGCTCAGAAGCGGAGGCACTACTTTTGTGCCTACATAACATACCTCATATCAAGGATGGATCTCTTGAAGTATATCTTTCAGAAACCCATGTCCACCGGCAAACTGGCCAAGGGAAAAATCCTGCTAAGTGAGTACATCGTCTATGTGACTCAAAAAGCGGTCAAGGGACATGCACTGTTAGATCATCTTCCTGAAAATCCCGTGGGAGGATAATACAAACCTCTGAAAATGTATTTCCCCGATGAAGAAGTATTGTTCATAGGAGAAGACATCGTTGAATCCTATGATGGTTGGAGGATGTCTTTTGACGGAGCAGCAAATTTCAAAGGAATCGGCATTGGAGCAGTCTTGGTATCAAAAATCGGCCAATATTATCCGGTGTCAGCCAAACTTAGATTTCCTTGCACCAACAACATGGCAGAGTATGAAGCTTGCATCCTAGGGCTCAACATGGCCATCGACATGAATATTCAAGAGCTTCTGGTAATCGGCGATTCATATTTGCTTATACACCAAGTACAAGGAGAATGGGCCACCAAGAATTCTAATAACATATCTGCACCATGTGCAGAAATTGAGAAAAAGGTTCACAAAGACAGAATTCCGGCACGTCCCAAGAGTTCAGAACGAGTTTGTCGGTGCATTGGCCACATTATCATCCATGATTCATCATCCGGATAAAAACTTCATTGATCTTATTCCGGTAAAGATCCATAACCAACCAGCATATTGCGCCCATGTAGAAGAAGAAGCAGACAAAAGACCATGGTTCCATGACATCAAGGAATACTTGGCAAATGGAGAATACCCGGAGCATGCAAATCATACCCAAAAATGTACGCCTCAGAGATTATCCAACAGTTTTTTTCACAGCGAGGAACCCTGTATAGGAGAATTTCTGATTGGGATTTCTAAGGTATGTCGACGCAAAAGAAGCTTCTAAACTATTTGAAGAAATACATGCTGGTACTTGCGGCCGCACATGAATGGTTTTGTTTTGGCCAAGAAGATACTGAGGGCCAGTTATTTCTGGATGACCATGGAAACTGACTGCATCCAGTACGTTCGGAAGTTCTACCAATGTTAGGTACATGCAGACAAAAAGTTCCTCCAAACGAGCTCAATGCAACAAGATCACCTTGGCCATTCGTCACTTGGGAATGGATTTCATTGGATCGATCAATCCTACCGTCTCAAATGGGCACAGGTTCATCTTGGTAGCTATTTATTAGTTCACCAAATGGGTCGAAGTAGCATCTTACAAAGCAGTGACTAAGAAAGCAATGGCAGACTTTGTTCGCGACCGGATCGTTTGTCGATTTGGAGTTCCAGAATCAATCATCACCGAAAATGCTTCCAATCTCAGCAGTAGTCTAATGAAAGCCATGTGTGAGACTTTCAAAATCAGACATAAGAATTCCACATCTTATAGGCCTCAGATGAATGGAGTTGTAGAAGCCGCCAACAAGAACATCAAGAAAATACTGAAAAAGATGGTAGAAAATCACAAACAATGGCACGAGAAGCTATCATTTGCCTTATTGGGATACCGCACCACAGTCCGTATATCAACCGGGGCAACTCCTTACTTACTGGTTTATGGTACGGAAGTTGTTATTCCTATCGAGGTGGAGATTCCTTCCTTGAGAATCATACAAGAGGCTGAGCTCAGCGACTCATAATGGAGAAGGAGCCCTTATGAGCAATTAGCCTTTATAGACGGAAAAAGGATGAATGAAGTGTGTCGCGGGCAACTTTATCAGAACAGGATGTCTAGAGCTTTCAACAAAAGAGTCAAGCCAAGACAGTTCACACGGGGGAAACTGTGTTGAAAAAGATCTTTCCACATCAAGATGAATCCAAAGGGAAATTCTCTCCTAACTGGCAAGGTCCTTATATGGTTAACACAGTATTGACAGTAGGAGCTCTCATACTTGCAGAAATGGACGGAGAAGTCTGGCCAAAACTGATCAATGTAGACGCAGTCAGGCGATACTATGTGTAACTCTTTATGCTTTCCTCATATGATGTAAATTGAACTACGCTCGACCTGATTCCCAATTAAGAGGGGATACGTAGGCAGCCCTATGGGTTCGGTCACAAATCAATAAAAAATCTCATTTTCCCCCGCAATTAGAAGCTGGGGAAGAATTTTGATGAGGACCCTCAATATTCCTAAGAAAGTTCAGTCGATCGCAGCAAGTACAACAATCAGAGATGTCAACCCATCTAACTGGGGAAGAATTCCATAGCAAAAGAGGTTTCAATATCTCAGATCTTGTCACGGTCGCCGGTTCATCTAAAATTCTTAAAGTACATTTTTACTATGTCTTTACAAAACTATGCATGCTTGCTTGTAAGGTAACTCTGTTTAGCCAAACGCTACTCCGATGATGCAAACAGGATCATCAGACCAAGCCAAGCAGGACAAGCAAAGCCAGTGGGGACACGAATCAACCTCCCCCATCCACAAAACTCACTATTTTTCTTTGGATGTAGGGACAAAGGGTAGACATGCCGCAAAGTCACAATCCTCACAGCAACCGCGTTATCGAAATCTGCTACCAGCTAAGAAATTCTGCTACTATCTTCTACTCATTCTACTTTCTACATAAGGCTAAAATGCTGCCTTCCCTTGCATAAGGCTAATCTATGCCTTCATCCTACATGAGGTTAAGCTCTACTTCCCCATTTGCACAAGGCTAATCTCTTCCTTTATCTGCATAAGGCTTATTCCTTTTTTTCACCTTGCATAAGGCTAATCTCTGCCTTCCTTTGCATGGGACTAAGTCGTTTCCCGCATCTTGCATGAGGTTAAGCTCTGCCTCCATCTGCATCTCTGCCTTCATACTGAATGAGGTTAAGCTCTACCTCCCCTTGCATAAGGCTAATCTCTGCCTTCATTTGCATAGGACTAAGCCATATCCTGCATCTTGCATGAGACTAAGCTCTATCTCCACCTTGCATGAGGCTAAGTTCTGCCTCCATTTATATAAGGCTAATCTCTGCCTTCCCTTGCATAAGGCTAATCTCTCCCTTTATTTGCACGAGGCTAAGCTCTGCCTCCATCTGCATAAGGCTAGTCTCTGCCTTCATTTGCATGGTACTAAGCCTTGTTATACATCGTGCATGAGGTTAAGCTCTACCTCTGCATCCGGCAGGAGGTTAAGATCTGCCTCCATCTGCATAAGGCTAATCTCTACCTTCATTTTCATGAGACTAATCTTTGTCTCCATACCTTCACGAGGCTAACCTCTGCCTCAAATTTACATTCTTTCACCGAGACTAAGCGCTGTCTCTCAAGCATTATTTACTTTGCTCTCCTTTCGGGTTAAGCTCTGCCCTCAGCTTCATAAGACTAAGTGATGTTTTAGACTTCAATACGATACAAGAAGATAGGTTAACTTGTGTATTACCCAATTTTCAAGTGATGTCTCAATAGAAGAACCTAGTTCTTCTTGGTGTTCCAACTTCTACTGGTGCGGAATAATAAATGCAGTAAAGTAAAAACACAAAGATTTTTACATGGAAAACACCTAGCTCAAAAGGTGAAGAAACCACGACCTACTTCTCAGTAGGATTTGCTCAAACTCTTCACTAAAACTCTAAGCCAAACGGACATACAAAATAAAATCTTTTGTAATCCTAGGACTAACTCTAATCCCTTCGTAGTAACTAGCCCCTAGCTAATATCTACAAGATTCAAGTTAACTCTAACTTGAACAATGCGTACCTATTACAATTGCTTCTTTGAAAGCTGAAAAGATACAATATTAAATCTTATACTACAACCAACTAGACTCGAAAGACAAATAGACAGAACTGGTTCTTCTAGCTGATCTGTAGCCTTTGTATCGCACAGTAATTCTGCTTGCAAATATCTGGGAATTTTGCTTTCAGATCTTGATTCACTTCTGCACTTGTGCATTGTTGACTCAAGCAAGAATACTTCAATTATTTATAAAGTCAGTTGTTGAGTTTGTCGTTCAGTTCTGGTACAATTCTACCTGGGAGAACAAGTTCGTATTAAACTCAACCCTTCCTTCCTTCGTTACTGTCCTTGCTGAATTCAACTTCTATCCTCTTATCAATTTGCAACTTTTTCGCATTAGTAGACACTCTCCTTGTTCATTGATACTTCACAATCGCATTCATCTCCTATACATATAATGTTTGTGTGCCAATGTGTCAGGTCAAGTATGTATGCTCTGATGGACGTGGTTCAACTGGTCAGACATTTGTCAATCTTCAAAACTATGCAGTGACTTGGGTCAACAAATTCCCCCTTTTTGATGATGACAAACTCTATGCTTCTCCCTGTACAAAACTCAAACACTTTGAATGTTTTTAAGCATTTATCATAGAGAAACTAAGTTCATTAGGTTATAGATATCACTTGAAATATAAAAGCACTTTTCTTCCCCCTTTTGGCATCATCGAAAAGTTTGCAAAATGATAAACTCACCAGTGTTGTTAACAATTACTCATGGCCATTGAGGCAACTGCAGGTGCAAACATGATTAGTCATCATAAGTAACCAATAAATATAAGTTATCTAAGAAATTGAGACAAGTCAATAACAAAACAACAAAAATTAATTGATTAGGAATGTACATCAAACACCATACAAAAAAAATAAAAACAGCCCTAATCATGAGCAAAACAGAATAAAAATAAAAGAAACAGAACAACTGGTCTAAAGAGGGGTTTTGGAAGCTCTGGACAACCTAAGGATGGGAAGGTGCAGAGGAGGTTGTGGTCTTCATTTGTAGAAGAGAAAGCATATGATTAAGAACACCCTCGTTCTTTTCCTTCACTTTTGCTAATTCATCCCTGAGAGCATCCCGCTCAGCTTCAACCTCAATCAAACGAGACTTCAAACGAAGGATCTCCATATCCTTGATCTCGCTTTCCTGCACCAGCAAAGTATCCTTCCCAAAATAGTCCTTGGCAGTAGCCATCTCAACCTTTTTCACAGGAACATCAAAATGAGCAAGCACATCAGTCAACATAAAGCCATATGGAATTGCATGTGCTTTTGTTCCATTCACAACTCTGTCCAAGAGTTGGATGATGAAGGCTGGCCAATTGATCTGCTTCCCCTATACAAATATTCCATCAAGTTTAGATCCATATAGTTGGCTATGTGCCTTTTTTCTTGTCTTGGCAGCAAGAACATGATGACAAACTCGAAGAGAAACTTGTGTTCTAGCTTCATTTCACTTTTGTAGACTGGCCTGGGTTCAATTTCCCTTTCATTGTCACTGAAGAGTCTGGTAATATTGATTGCTGAGGCCATCCCATCCAAACTAGGCCATCTTTTCCTCGTGTAATCCTCGTAGCCCTCAGCAGGAATGTGCATAATTTCTCGTAGTTCTTTAGCATCAAGGGAGACTTGAATTCCTTTGACTGTGGTAGTGACCCTGCCGTCCTTGACCACTGCATTACCCATGAACTCCGCCAGTTCAGCTCTACCCAATCTTCCTTCAATGTGAAGAACCATGTTCTTCCACCCCTGAACATCCAGTGTGTCTAGCAGGTATCTCATCCCAGGTTCCTTAAGATCCTTCACCAGCTTTCCCTTCAGAATTGTTCTTTTGCCAAACAAGGTGATTCTGTCAGTCACCTCACCAACTTCCCCCTTATCTTCTCCACACAACTCTTTATCATTATCTTTCTCAACAACTTTCACTTTTCTTGCCTTGGACCTGGTCCTTTTAACTGTTCTTGTAGGTGTGGCAGACACTGTAGCTGATTTATTTGAAGATGCCTTAGACCTTTTTGATTTTGGTGCCCCAACCACAACAGGATCAGTCTGCTCCTCATGATGGACCAGGTCCATCGTATCTTCTTCAACCACAACAGTCTCTAAAAGCTCTCATACTTTAGCCTTTCCCTTTGCAACTCTCTTTTTCTTGCTCTCAAGCAGAGCCTTCTTAAACATTTTTTCTTCCTCTCTCACAGCACTACGTGTAGCACGCACCTTAGGAACATGAACATCAGCAGCTACAAAATTTTTTCTCTTCTTGGAAGGAACTGGGTTAGTAGCCTTCTTGGACTTCTGAGTCCTCATTTTCTTGGGGTTATAGGACTCCCCCAGTTTCCTTAGCCTTTCAGCCAACGTTTCATCCCTAGATGAACCAGGTTCATCTGCTCCTTTCTTCAAGCTTGCTAGACCTACCGTTGCTTCCTCGACTACACTTCCCCCTAACTCTGTGACATATTATCCAACCCTCTCAGGAATGGGACCACAGATAGTCCATGTAGTACCATCCTCCCCAAATCCCTTTCCCTAAAGAAATTTACCTTTTTCTGACTTTCTTTGCCTACTAGGCACTTTAACATCCACTACCGACCCAACCAGAACACACATATTCTCAGTATTAGCAGACTCAAAAATTGCCTCGAGATTACCTTGTTCAAAATTTGATGAACCATGTGCTTCATCCTCGTTGGCTGATTTAAAAGATTCACTTATGATTCAGAATTCTTATCCTTTTCAGCCTGCAGAATTGCTTCCAAGAATACTGATCTTGGTTCGACGGTTACTTTATGAAGAGGAGAGTAATAATGGCCCTTATATAAGCTATGGCTATTAATTTTACAACGGGTGGAACATTTATTCAAGTGGAAGTCTAATAGTTGTAGGAGTGTCATTGATTACACGGTTAAGAGTTCCCTACCTCTAGGCTAATTGAGCAATGATGTGACTTCTTGGAACGAGTTCATTTAGGGATTAGTACAAAGAATTGGAAAATGAACCAAATATAGATAGAATCCTTCTCATGTCTGACTATAATTAGTTCAATAATTGTATGGAGATGAGCATGTACCTTGTCAGTCAGATGAACCAGCAAAGATGAACCAAGTTCATCGTGTTAAAGTCCTTAATTTGCCTCAATTTACAAAGACAGAGAAACATCATTAGCAACCAGAGAATCATATTAATACATTTCAAGAGAGTATGAAAGTAAAGTCATGATGCTGAGCAATGATTAGACTAGTTGATTATCTATGTTAGTGTTTCTAGCCAAAAAAATATTTATTTTATTTTTTCAAATTTTTTTTTTCAATCATGTGATTTTAATCATCCCTAATTCAAGCCTGTTTCTCTCAAAATGCTCCCTACTCAGTGCTTTAGTAAAGATATCTGCAATTTTTTTATCAGTAGCACAAAATTCAATTGAGATCATTCCTTTTTCATAGTTATCCCTCAGGAAATGGTGCCTAACATCTATGTGCTTAGTTCTCTTACGATGAACCGGGTTCTTCGTCATACTAATGGCACTAGTGTTATCACAGAAAATAGGAATGCATCCCACATCTATAACAAAGTCCATGAGTTATTTCTTGATCCATAGCAACAGAGCACAGCAGAAGGCTGCAACCACATATTCAGCCTCAGCAGTAGACAAGGCTACTGAATTTTGTTTCTTTGTAGCCCAAGACACAAGGCATGAACCCAGAAAGTGAGCCATACCTGAAGTACTTTTCCTGTCAACCAGGAAACATACATAATCAGCATCAGCATATCCTACAAGGTCGAAATTACTACCTCTAGGATACCAAAGGCACAAACCAGTGGTTCCTTTCAAATATCTCAAAATTCTCTTCACTGCAATGAGGTGGGACTCATTTGAATTTGCCTGGAACCTAGCATACAGTCCCACGCTGAACACAATATCAGGTCTGCTGGCAGTGAGATATAATAGAGACCCAATCATCCCTCTGTATAGCTTCTGATCAACATATGAACCAGGTTCATCCACATCCAATTTTGTAGTTGTGGCTATGGGAGTGTCTATTTCCTTTGAGTCTTCCATTTTAAACTTCTTGAGCAATTCTTTCACGTACTTTTGTTGGTGGATCATTGTTTCATTTGAGTCTTGCTTAATTTGCAAGCCTAAGAAGAAGTTTAGCTCACCCATCATACTCATCTCAAATTCACTCCCCATAAGCATAGCAAATTCCTTGCTCAATTTTTCACAAGTTTCCCCAAATATAATATCACCCACATATATTTTCACAACCAGGAGATCCATACTTAAGAACAAGGTACTGTCAATTTTACCTCGTTTGTACCCATGTTCTAGGAGGAATTCTGATAATCGTTCGTACCATGCTCTTGGTGCTTGTTTGAGACCATATAAAGCCTTGTCGATTTTGTATATGTGGTCAGGTCACTCCTTGCATTCAAAACCTGGAAGCTGCTTGACAAATACATCTTCCTTCAGATAGCCATTGAGAAAGGCACTCTTAACATCCATCTGATGGAGAGTGAATTCCATGTGAGCAGAAAATACTATAAGAAGTCTGATTGCCTCCAGTCTTTCCACAGGGGAAAAGGTCACATCATAGTCAATTCCTTCTTCTTGACTATACCCTTGAACAACTAGTCTTGCCTTATTCCTTGTAACAGTTCCATCCTCATAGAGCTTGTTCCTGAAGACCCACTTGGTGCCAATTACTGATCTGTCTAGTGGCCTGGGTACCAAGTTCCATACTTGACTTCTTTCAAACTAATTTAGTTCTTCTTGCATGGCATTTACCCAATCAGCATCTTGTTGGGCTTCCCCAATGTTCTTTGGTTCGATCAAGGATAGAAAGGCATCAAACACACACAAATTTTTCAAGGATGATCTTGGTTTGATTCCGGATGTCAAATCTATTATGATGTTCTCAAGAGGGTTAGAACTATGATATCTGTGTGGTTTGAGTACCAGTTATTCATTCCTAGACAATTCCATTGTGTCTTGTTGTTGTAGAGCAGGATCACGGCCAGGTTGCATATGTTGAATTCCCCCTGTAATGTTTCTAGGGGTTGTTGAACCTGGTCTATCACCTGTTCCACCTTCCATGTTTGCTTCAATGTGATCACTGCTTCTCACCAGTCCAAGATCCTCATCTTCTGGTTATTGTCTCTCAGCAAGAGTGTTAGTTATCAAAGACAACATGTACACTTTCTTCTACACACATAGTTCTTTTATGCACTTTATAAGCTTTTCTATGTGTTGAATATCCCAAGAATACACCCTCATCACTTCTGGGGTAAAATTTTCCTAGGGAATCTTTGCCATTATTATGCACAAAACACTTGCATCCAAAAGCCCTAAAGTGGGATATGTTGGGATTTCTCCCTTTAAGTAATTAATAGGGAGTTTTCTCTACCAGAGGTTTGGTCTTTCTATAGCTTTTGCTTTGTTGTAGTTTCCTCCTCTAGAGATGCCCTTCTTTCTTATGAGAAAGTTTCTGAATTCTTTGATGATCATGGCCATCTCATCATCCTCCAGATCTACTCCCTCAGTGATTCTTAGTGCAAGACTCCTCTCCTTCTTTGGACCATCCATCTTCATTGCCTGCCTTCTGAGTTCATAGGCAGTGAGGTTTCCAATCAGCTCATCCAATCTTAGGCTTGCCATATTTTTGGATTCCTGGATAGCAGTGATTTTGCTTTCCCAGGATATAGGCAAGACCCTTGTCAGGATCTTCTCAACCCTGTCCTCTTCAAGAATGACTCTTCTAAGAGACTTTAGTTCATTAGTCAAGGTTGTGAACCTTGTGTACATTTCTTGGATAGTCTCTTCTTCTTTCAAAGTGAAGTTTTCATACTGAGAGTATAGTAGAGTACCTCTTAACCTTTTTACTTGAGGTGTTCCTTCATGGGCTATTTTCAAGGTATCCTAGATCTCTTTGGCAGTGGTGCAGCTTTGGATTCTACTGTACTCGTCTGGACCTAGTCCATACACTAGCCACTTTTTGGCCTTTGCATTCTTCTCCCATTTCTTCAGATCCTCATAGTGCAGTCAGCTCTAGTCTTTGGTCCATCTATACCTTCAGCAGTCTTCATCATGGTAGCTAGAGGACCATCAGTGACTATGTCCTAGAGTTCATAGTCTTCTCTAATCAGGTGGTCCTTCATCTTATTTTTCCACCAAGAGTCATAATGGCCATTGAAGAGTTGTGGCCTTGCAGTTGATTGAACTTCTCAGTTTCCAGGTGGTGCACTCATCTTGATCTTCTCCAAGGTGTTAGCCTTTCAATGATAACCTGGTCTGATACCAATTGATGTTTTAGACTTCAATACCACACAAGAAGATAGGTTAACTTGTGTGGTACCCAATTTTCGAGTGCTGTCTCAATAGAAGAACCTGGTTCTTCTTGGTGTTCCAACTTCTACTGGTTCGGAATAATAAATGCAGTAAAGTAAAAACACAGAGATTTTTACGTAGAAAACACCTGGCTCAAAAGGTGAAAAAACCACAACCTACTCCTCAGTAGGATTTGCTCAAACGCTTCACTAAAACTCTGAGCCAAACGGACTTACAAAATAAACTCTTTTGTAATCCTAAGACTAACTCTAATCCCTTCATAGTAACTAGCCCCTAGATAATTTCTACAAGCTTCAAGTTAACTCTAACTTGAACAATGCGTACCTATTACAATTGCTTCTATGAAAGCTGAAAAGATACAATATTAAATCTCATACTACAACAAACTAGACTCGAAAGACAAACAGATGGAACTGGTTCTTCTAGCTGTCTATAGCCTTTGTATCGCACAGTAATTCTTCTTGCAAAATATCTGGGAATTTTTCTTTCAGATCTTGATTAACTTCTGCACTTGTGCGTTCTTGATTCAAGCAAGAATACTTCAATTATTTATAAAGTCAGTTGTTGAGTTTGTCGTTAAGTTCTGGTACAATTATACCTAGGAGAACAAGTTCGTATTAAACTCAACTTCCTTCCTTCCTTCGTTACTGTCCTTGCTAAATTCAACTTATATTCTCTTATCAATTTGCAACATTTTCTCATTAGGAGACACTCTCATTTTTCATTGATACTTCACAATCGCATTCATCTCCTATGCATATAAGGTTTGTATGCCAACGCGTCAGGTCAAGTATGTACGCTCTGATGGACCTGGTTCAACTGGTCAGACATTTGTCAATCTTCAAAACTATGCAGTGACTTGGGTCAACACTAAGCCTTGTCTTGCTGATTCTAACATCATACTATTGCATCTTATGGGCTGAAATATCACCAACTTGTCCAAAGGCGCCATTGTCTAAAGGCATCATCCTCATAGCTGGAAGACACCATGTCATGGCTTGAGGATCTCTCAAAGTTTGCATATCATTATTCAAAGGCGTCATAGTTCGGATTCCACCAACTTCATGGCCCGAGAACATCATTTCATGGCCTGCGAATCTCTCACTCATCAACTCATGGCCCAGGATGTAACGACCCGACCGGTAGTTTTGATCTCTAGCACTTCGTGCAGCTGTTTGATGCCATGAGCAGCTTCATTTCAGGTATTATGACTCATAGGTGTGGTCGGAGTTGAATTTCGTGAAGTTCGGAGTCAAATTGGAAAGAAAATTCTCATTTCGGAAGCCTTAAGTTGGAAGAATTTACTAAGATTGGAATTTTGAGTAAACGACCTTCGAATAAGGATTTGAAGATTCCATCAGGTTTGTATGATGATTTCGGACTTGGGCTTATGTTCTGATCGGGAGTTGGATAACCCGGAGTTTTTCGGCGCATATTATGGAAGATAGAATTTTAGAAGAATTTCATAAATCTAGGTTGAAAGGCATTTCAGTGTTATAAATGTCCATTTGGGATTCTGAGCCTGTGAATAGATCCGTATGGTGATTTTGGAGTTGGGAGCGCGATCGGAAGTGAATTGGGATGTCCGTAGGTCATTTTGAAGTCATTTGGCTAAAGATAGAAATTTGAAGGTTTTTGAGAAGTTTGACCGAGAGTTTGAATTTTTGATATCGAGGTCGGATTCCAATTCCGAAAGTTGGAACAGGTCCGTAATGTCGAATATGACTTGTGTGCAAAATTCGGGGTCAATCGGACGTGATTTGATAGGTTTCGGTATCAGATGTAGAAGTTTGAAATTTCAAAGTTCATAAAGCTTGAATTGGAGTGCGATTCATGATTTCGACGTTGTTTGATGTGATTTGAGGCATCGATCAAGTTCGTATCATGTTTTGGGACATGTTGGTATAATTGGTTAAGGTCCCGAGGGCCTCGGGTAGAATTCGGAAGGTTAACGGAATGGATTTCGGGCCAAAATAGCTGCTGAAATTTCTACTGCAAATTTGTTTTGGACAGCAACTAATACATCGAAGAGCTAACTTTGGAAGCATATATATCAAAATCTATGAGGAATCTGAAAATTTACAAAACAAAAAGTTGTATCCATTGCATTCTAGTTTCCATAAAGTTAAACCATTCATGATTTGGGCATTTGATCGAAAAGTTATGATCGATTGAAGATGGTTGGTGAAGCAGTTTCGACAGAATTTTCTGATGCATGGAGACGGCTTTGGAAGCTCATATCTTGGAATATATAAAGATTTATGTGGTTTATAACCTATCAAATTAAATATCTTCGAGTCTAGTTTCTAAATCTTCAAATCATTTGTCATTTGGATATTTCTACAAGGAGTTATGAGTGTTTTAATAGAAGGTGTACAGCAAGGGAAAATTTTAATAGGATGTACAGCCTGCACAGCGCAAGGTACAACTCGATGAAACCTGGGCATATTGTTTTAAACACGAGTTTTGGCCCATTTCTTTTATTTGGCTTGGACGACTTTGGAGAGCTCAAGGAGGCATTTTCACCAAGCAACACTAGGTAAGTGATTTCCTCCTATTTTTGAGTTAAATATGTGATTTTACATGGATTTAGATATGGAAAATTAGTATAAATTTGGGATTTTTGGGAAAGACCTAGAATTTGGAATTTTGGACTTTACCATAAATTTGAGCATGAAAATTAGAATAAATTGTATATTTGAGTTAGTAAATCTATGGATAGAATTTTTCGAGAAATTTTGGAATTCGGGCACGTGGGCCTAAGGGCATTTTGGTCAACTTTTCTAGTGGAATAGGGAATTAAGATAAATTGAATTATCATAAGTATTGGAGTATATTTTCATTGGTTTGCCCGTTATTTGCTAGTTTTGGAACGTTGTGCATCAATTGGAGTCGTCGGAATGGCTTGGAAGTCGGTTACGAAATTTCGGAGAGAGGTAAGTCTCCTTTCTAACTCTGTGAGGGGGAATTGTCCCCATAGGTGAACTAAATGAATACTTGCTATTAATTGCGGGGGCTACGTGCGTACGAGGTGACGGGAGTCCGTGCATAGCTACTAATATGCTTATGTTCGGGTAATCTAGGACCCACTAGCATGCCTTACTTGTTGTACTTGTGACCTTGCCAGTACTATGAGACCGCTAATATGATCGAAATAGTAATTGAATACCTAAGAAGACAAGAGTTCATTTTATTAATCATCTAGAAAGAGAATTTATTCTTCCTTGCGTAATTGTGTTCCACCCAGATTTGTAATATTTGAAAACCTCGTCAAACGTGGAAAATGAATTCCCAGAAATGATTTATATACTATCTACATTTTCACCTAAAGAGAATTTTATCATTTTCTTGAGAAGCTGTTTTCTTGATAAAAATGTGAATTTATTATGTGAATATGTGTAAATATGAGCACCTGAGTCGCAGGTATGATTCGCGAGCAGGTTAGCCTTATTATTATTATGTTGACTGCGTCGCATGATCGATTCACGAGCGAGGAAAATAGATGCATCTATGTTTCGAGTCGTTCGACCTTCGGCAGTGCACAGTTTATTATTGTTGGTCCGCGCAGTTCGACCCTCGGCACTTTGTTTGCGCATGATAAATGTTGCATATTTCCTGTGATTTATACATGTTTATCGGCCTAAGGAAATTCTTAATTGCTAGTTAAAAAGAAGAAGAATTGATGTGTAAAATGTGAAATAAGTCTGATGTTTCTTATCCCTGATTATAATTTAACTGTCTATGATACTCATGCTTAGCACCTCACTTGATTAAAATTAAACCAACTTATAGCAAGTGTCTAAGACCTCTCGTCACTACCTCTCTGAGGTTAGGTAGGATACTTACTGAGTACACGTTGTTTTCGTACGCATGCTATACTTGTTGTGCATTTTTATTGCACAGGTACTTTCATAGCGATGTGGCTGGTTTGGAGACTTAGGCGAGCTGCATCATCCGGAGGCTATCCGCAGCTGACAGAGTCTCCCTCGTATTGTATTGTTTTATTTTAATTTCCTTGTCCAAATGTGTAACGACCCGACCGATCATTTTGAGCTATAGTGCGCCGCTCAGCGGTTTGAAGTCGTGAGTATCTCCATTATGGTGGTATCATCAGCATTATAGCAGGATGTATGTACATATGTCATGAGGTGCCTTGCGAGCATCGGATTCGTGAAATTTTGGCTATTAAGGTTCAGGGAGTGTCGTTGTGGTGAGATAATGGATTATGCGGTGTATGGTGCCGATTCAGCAAAGGTACGCAGTTGTGTTCTGGTGCCTCGTGTGGTAGTTGATACGGTGATTATATGATGGAAGTAGTCCTGGCAGAATATTTCGGGTGTTTGAACGAATTCTGAGCTTATTATATGGATAAAAGAAGGAATCTTCATATTTGATCAAGCTAATGTACTCAACTGGGTTGTGGTAGCACGGGCAGGTGGTCGAGGTGTTAACCAGTGATTTCAGATAACTCCAGATCAGTTCTTGGCACGTTTGAGGACGAACATCGGTTTAAGTGGGGGAGAATGTAACGACCCGACCGGTCGTTTTGATCTCTAGCGCGCCGTTCAGCGGTTTGAAGTCGTGACCAGCTCCATTTCAAGTATTATGACTTGTAAGTGTGGTCGGAATTAAATTTCGGGAAGTTTAGAGTTGATTTGGAAAGAAAATTCTCATTTCCGAAGCCTTAAGTTGGAAGAATCAACTAAGATTGGGATTTTGAGTAAACGACCTCCGAATCAGGGTTTGAAGGTTCCAGCAGGTTCTTATGATGATTTCGGACTTGTACGTATGTCTGTATCGGGTTTTGGATAACCCGGGAGCATTTCGGCGTATAATGTGGAAGTCAGCATTTTTGAAGGAATTTCCTAAGTTTGACTTGAAGCGCATTCAGTGGTGTTGATGTCCGTTTGGGATTTCGAGTCTCGGAATAGCTTAGTATGGTAATTCAGGAGTTGGGAGCGCGATCGGAAGTGAATTCGGATGAGCGGAGGTCATTTTGAAGTCATTTGGCTATAGATAGAAATTTGAAGGTTTTTGAGAAATTCCACTGTAAGTGGAAATTTTGATATCGAGGTACGAATGTGATTCCGGAAGTTGGAGGAGGTCCGTAATATCGAATATGTCTTGTGCGCAAAATTTAGGGTTAATCAGACGTGATTTGATAGGTTTCGGCATCGGTTGAAGAGGTTGGAAATTTCTAAGTTCATAAAGTTGGGATTTGGGTGAGATTCGTGGTTTCGATGTTGTTTGATGTGATTTAAGGCCTCGAGCAAGTCCGCATTATGTTTTGGAATATGTTGGTATAATTGGACGGGGTCCCGGAGGCCTCGGGTGGATTTCGGGTGGTTAACGGATCAAGTTTTGGAGTTTGAAGAAGCCTGAGGTTACTGTCATCTGGTGTGACCGCACATGCAAGGATTTGGCCGCAGGTTCGCCTATGGCACCGTAGGTGCGAAGGATGCATGGTCAGGCTGGGAGCGCAGGTGCGATGGCATTTCCGCACCTGCGAAGAGAAGATGCGGACAGAGGGCGCAGGTGCGATTTTGGGCTGGAGCTGAGGCAGCCACAGGTGCGGAGGTAGGACCGCAGATGCAGAATCGAGGCTGGGCAGAATGTTTTTAAAACGTGAATTATTGGCCATTTCTTCATTTATTCTTTGGCTTAGGCGATCTTGGAAGGCTTCAAGAGAGGATTTCTTCATGCAATTTCAATGTAAGTAACTCCTTCATGCTTCTAAGTTAAATACAAGATTATATGCATGGATTAGGCATGTAAATTGATTGGAAATTTGGAGAATCTTAAAGAAACCTAGAAAATGGAAATTTGGCTTTTTTAGCCACGAATTGAGCATGAATATTTGAATAAATTGTATATTTGAGTTAGTAAGGCTATGGGTAGAATATATCTTCGAGAAATTTCGGATTCCGGGCACGTGGGCCCGAGGGCATTTTGGTCATTTCACTAGCAGGGTTGGGAAATTATATAATTTTGAATTGTTACAATAGTAGAGTATATTTTCATTGGGTTGTCGTTGTTTGGATAGTTTAGGAGCGTTATGCGTCTGTTTGGAATCATCGGAAGGGCTTGGAGGCCGGTTATGGAATCTCAAAGCGAGGTAAGTCTCCTTTCTAACTTTGTGAGGGGGAATTGTCCCCCTAGGTGAACTAATAAAGTATGGGTTACTATCTGTGGGGGCTACGTACGCGAGGTGACGGGAGTCCGTGCGTAGCTACTATTATGCCATGTCCGGGTAACCTAGGATCCACTAGCATGCCTTACCTGTTGAACCTATGATCCTGTCTGTAATATTAGACTGCTAATATAATCGAAATTGTAATCGAATGACTAAGGAAGATTAGAGTTTATTTTCTTAATCATCTAAAAAGAGAATTGATTTTCCTTCGCGGGAAGTTGTATTTCCGGATAAGGTTGTATTATTAAACAATATATAAACTTGGCAAGTGAATTTCGAAAAAGGATTTAAATACTATTTTGTGGTTTTAAAAGAGAAATCGGTCATTTACTTGAGTATTTGTGTTCCCGACATATTCGGGGTGGATTGTTGATTGTGCATTTCTGCATGTGACCGCTTCGCAATTTACATTCCGCGAGCAGAGTGTTATTTCCCCCACTCTCATGGGAGCAGGCCGTACGCCACAGTGAATTTAAAATGCAGTTTTGGTACGGGCCGTTCGATCCTTGGCAGTGCATAGACATGAGTATTTTATTGAGAGGTGCACTTTTGGTACGGGCCGTTAGATCCTCGGCAGTGCACATAGTTGATAATTATGATGGCTCAGGCCGGTTGTCCTTATCCCGTATGCGCATGCTAAATTGTTAAATGTTTTTTCATGATTTTTGATTTGATAAATTATTTGGGGGAAATAAAGAAATAAATTGTTGATTTATGATATTTGGGGAAATATAAAGAGGAAATTGTCTATTTAAGATATTTGGAAAAATAATGAGAGATTGGTAACTGTTTGTTTACTTCAAGTATTTACTTGGATTTCAGTGCCTTATATATATTTTGTTTTACTACCTTTACATTCCTATCATGTTCATCTTATAATGTTAATTAATTTGCTGGCCCTTAGTGAGTGTCTAATTCAACCTCTCGTCACTACCTCTCTGAGGTTAGGTAGGCGACTTACTGAGTATACGTTGTTTTTGTACTCATGCTACACTTGATGTGCATTTTATTGCACATGTACTTTCATAGAAATATGGAGGATTCGGAGACTTAGGCGAGTTGCATCATCCGGAGGCGATCCACAGCTGACAGAGTCTCCCTCGTACTGTATTTATTTTTATTTTAAAATTTCTTGTCCAACTTGTATTTCGGACAAGCTTTGTAATGATTGTATAAATTTATTTGGTTAATATGTAATAAAGTGAAAGGAAATATTTTTCATAAATGTTAAAAGAGGAAATTATTTCAATTAATTTATGATTTGGCTTGCCTGAGAATGGTGTATGGCGCCATCACGACCTTATGGATTTTGGGTCGTGACAACATGGTATCAGAGTGCTAGGTTCCAAGTAGGTCTCACGAGTCATGAGAAAGTCTAGTAGAGTTTTAGAAGTACTTCCCTTCTTGATTCCTCATCGTGCGATTCGATTCCTTTGAGGCTTATGCCTATGTTCATTCCTACTCAATCTTACACGTCACGAAGCGCTTGCTATGAATCAGGAAATTTGAGGAATTTAAATGGTACTATGGATGTAATTCGATATGCTTCCATGTGCAATTGGTTAGGGTTGTTGTTATGGCCCTGCAAAAGAATAATATGTTGTTCCAGCTCAGTAGTTGTGCTTCTGAGAGCGTTAAGGCTATGCTCAGGTAGTGATGATGCTTGCAATTGGTTATCGTGTGATGTCAATATGATGATAGAATGTTTGCCCGTACGTTGGGGGTGATGAATGGTTTGAAGGGAGGTGTTCTCAGAGTGTGATTTCAAGATTTCGGTATTTTAGTTCCGGCAGAGGAAAGGCATTTGGGTTATTAACGGTCCAGTTGGGGTTGATAAAGTAGTAAGACTTGGTGTCTTCAGGTGAGGTTGGATATGCACCTGTGACGTGAAGTCGTCGTCATTGATCGAATGGAATGTGTTAAGTTTGTCGGTGCTATAGTTTCTTCGGTTGCGTGGGGTAAGAGTATTGAGAAGAAGTATTGAAGAATGCAGTTGGCAGAGAATGATCCTGAAGTGAGGCTAGGCGGTGGTTCTATTTCTAGGAGGCCAGGTGTAAGGAGCGAAAGTCGAGCAGCCACAAAGTAGGGGAGCGGCAGCATAGCTTGGAATTTGAAGATATTGTCATGTATTTAATGAGTCCATGAGGAGCGGACATACTAGTAAAGTTGTTAAATGAAGAAGGGCGTAGGATAGGGTATTGAAGTCGCAAAGAGCATGCATTTCAGCGTCGTTGGAAGGTGCCCGCGGGTGATTTCCACAGGTGGGTTATCTCCTGTGAATAGGTTAGCGATGGCATGGTTGGCAAGTCTCTGTGAGAGGTTCTAGAGGCTATTCGGTAGGAGGCAGAATGTGTGAATGATGTTAGAGAGTTTGAGTATTTAAGGAGTGCTGGAAAGAGAACTTGGAGAAATTGGACGAATTGGTGGAGCAAGATCGTGTTATCAAAGGAGAAAGGATCTCGGCAGGGTCTAGAGTGGTGCAAAAAGTAGCTTTAGGCTATGTGGGGGAGTCCCACCATCTGCAGTTGGGTTGTAGGATTGTGTTATCATAGGGTTGCGGACCGTCAGCGTATTGGCAAGTTGTTACAGCTAAGGGAAAGGAGTAAAAGGGTGATTGTGCGTGGGATTTGATGAATGTGCGAAAGTTGGCCCAGTCGGGCCAGGGTTAGGCTTTGGAAGATTCAGAATTTATGCTTAAGGCATGGGCGAGTTGTAAGGATAGTGATTCGGTCACGTATTTCATTGAAAAAGTTGTCATGTGCTAGAAGAGCCTTGTAGTTGATTGTATTCGGGGCCAGTCAGAGTGGGTGACTCTCTATAGCGGTCCTAGTGAGTTCAAAAGTTAAGAGTGCGGCGTTTAAGGGTTTCAGGCAGCAGTATGATCGGGAATCGAGCTTTTACAGAGTAATTTCTGAGAAAAAGGAAGATAGTTGAAATGTTCTATGATATGTTTCAGCGTGCATGATAGTATTGGAGGAGTGAGAGAAATAAACTCCGGATTGTAGAAAGATTATCAGGAGGGTATGAGACAGGTTACGGGAATTAGGCAGCATAATCTCGTTAATCAAGGTCACTCGGGATGACTGAGGGCTGAGTTTTCTATGAGTTGAAGGAAGTTGTTATTATTCCTGAGGCAATTGGAGATGATTAAAAGAAAATAAATTGATTAGCCATGGTTGAAATGGCACATTTATGGTAGTGATCAGTTCCTTCGATGTGATTAAGTTATGCATGTGGTTTGTGCCGGTGTGTGCGGGGCTTGTCGGCCGTCGTAATGGATTTCATGTGGGAACATTTGAGTGCTATGGCCTGTCAGGTGTAGGCGGATCCTGGAAGGGTTATGGTGGTATAGACTACTACTTAAGGATTTGCATGTTTGGTGGTTGTGAGAATTCACTCGTGTGTTGAGATGAAACTCTTGAATTGAGTTAAGTAAAATGTTTCTATATGATGAAGTGTTCACCCTATTGGTGGTTCAAAAGTTATGATGGAATTCTTGCGTTACTTTATATTGGCATGTTAGGTGCGGTAAGCAGTATGTAACTGGAAGTAAGAATCGAGATTGTGGTTCGGTGTTAATAAGGATGTCATGAGCTCGGAAGAGCAAGAAAAAGGGATTTGAAAGTTCAGAGTAGCTAGTGTTATCTTCAGTGTCACCTGAGATTGATTTCGGTGGAAGAGGCTTTGTACCCTGGTCATGGGTTCTTGATGTGTTTTGTTGCCTTGTGTGGAAGGTTGTGGAAGCATGACCGCAAAAAGATTATATAAGTGTGACATCCAGTCACTTGATGGATTGAATATTTGGACTGAGTATAAAAAAGTGCAATGTTGTTTATTTGAGAAGTTATGCCTGAAAGGCATTCAGCTCATTTGGTTGTGATTGTGCTGTGTGAGTTGCAAAAATGGCTTGATGATTTTGTATGTATTGAGGTCCCGCGTAGTGATGATGTTATGTGAGCAGGATAGCTCTTGAGATCCAGAGNGGTATTATGCACTTAGCGTGCTTGTGATCGATATTCAGTAATTTGTAATAGTGAGCGATTCAGCTCCGTGTATATTTCCTTATGTGAGTTTTATGATGGGATCGGGTGGCACGCCGACACGAGTATGTTATTTGGATCGGGTTGCACGCCGCAACAGTGTGATGATGAGAAGGGTTAATATATATTTAATTTTCTTATGTTTTACTTCCTATTTTCTGAGAAAAGTTCATATTAGTTGCGTGAGTTGAATAGTCCCTTCCTAAGTCATTTCTTATTTATCATGTTCGAGTTATGGCCTATTGGCGCGATGTGGTATCATGTGAGTTGTTGGTCATATTTGGGGTGATTTGTTGTCTGAGCAGTTCATACTGGGTGAGACGAGATTATCGGATAAGGGATCAGTGCAATAAGGTTATGTGAAGTGTATATCAAAGAACAAATACAATTATTCAGGTTCATAATGAGGTGATGATTCTAGTCAGGATGAGGTATTCAGTGATTTGTTAACTCTGCAGTTGGGTATGAATTTCTACACACCTCCTCCGTTTTAGTGGTATCATCAGCATTATAGCAGGATGTATGTACATATGTCATGAGGTGCCTTGGGAGCATCGGATTTGTGGAATTTTGGCTATTAAAGTTCAGGGAGTGTCGTTGTGGTCAGATGATGGATTATGCGGTGTTAGGTACGCAGTTGTGTTCTGGTGCCTCGTGTGGTAGTTGATATGGTGATTATATGATGGAAGTAGGCTAAGCAGAAAATTTTGGGTTTTTGAATGAATTCTGAGCTTATTATATGGATAAAAGAAGGAATCTTCATATTTGATCAAGATAATGTACTCAACTGGTTTGTGGTAGCATGGGCAGGTGGTCGAGGTGATAAACAGTGATTTCAGATAACTCCAGAGCAGTTCTTGGCACATTTGAGGACGAACATCGGTTTAAGTGGGGGAGAATGTAACGACCCGACCGGTCGTTTTAAGCTCTAGCGCGTCGTTCAGCGTTTTGAAGTCATGACCAGCTCCATTTCAAGTATTATGACCTGTAGGTTTGGTCGGAATTAAATTTCGGGAAGTTTAGAGTTGATATGGAAAGAAAATTCTCATTTCAGAAGCCTTAAGTTGGAAGAATCAACTAAGATTGGGATTTTGAGTAAACGACCTCCGAATCAGGATTTGAAGGTTCCATCAGGTTTGTATGATGATTTTGGACTTGGGCGTATGTCCGGATTGGTTTTTGGATAACCCGGGAGCATTTCAGCGTATAATGTGGAAGTCAGCATTTTTGAAGGAATTTCCAAAGTTTGGCTTGAAGCGCATTTCAGTGATGTTGGTGTCCGTTTGGGATTCCGAGTCTGGGAATAGCTTAGTATGGTGATTTTGGAGTTAGGAGCGCGATCGGAAGTGAATTCGGATGACCGGAGGTTATTTTGAAGTCATTTGGCTAAAGATAGAAATTTGAAGGTTTTTGAGAAATCCGACCGGAAGTGGAAATTTTGATATCGAGGTCAGAATGCGATTCCGGAAGTTGGAGAAGCTCCG
Source organism: Nicotiana knightiana (assembly GCA_005239525.1). Taxonomy (NCBI): domain Eukaryota; kingdom Viridiplantae; phylum Streptophyta; class Magnoliopsida; order Solanales; family Solanaceae; genus Nicotiana; species Nicotiana knightiana. The sequence goes on along the minus strand of ML423119.1, from coordinate 24,126 downwards.
TAATGTCGAATATGTCTTGTGCAAAAAATTTGGGGTCAATCGGACGTGATTTGATAGGTTTCGGCATCGGTTGCCGAAGTTGGAAATTTCTAAGTTCATAAAGTTGGGATTTGGGTGCGATTCTTGGTTTCGATATTGTTTGATGTGATTTGAGGCCTCGAGCAAGTCCGCATTATGTTTTGGAACAGGTTGGTATAATTGGACGGGGTCCCGGGGGCCTCGGATGGATTCCGGGTGGTTAATGGATCAAGTTTAGGAGTTTGAAGAAGGCTGAGGTTGCTGTCATCTGGTGTGACCGCACCTGCGAAGATTTGGCTGCAGGTGCAGGGCCGCAGGTGAGGCTATGGCACCGCAAGTGTGAAGGATGGATGGTCTGGTTGGGATCGCAGGTGCGATGGAATTTCCGCACTTGCGAAGACGCAGATGCGGATAGAGGGCGTAGGTGCGATTCTGGGCTGGAGTTGAGGCAGCCGCAGGTGCTGGAGATTGGTCGCACCTGCGGGAGTGCATGTTCGGAGGTAGGACCGCAGCTGCGGAATCGTTGGCCATTTCTTCATTTCTTCTTTGGCTTAGGCAATCTTGGAAGGCTTCAAAGAGAGGATTTCTTCATGAAATGTCAAGGTAAGTAGCTCCTTCATGCTTCTAAGTTAAATACAAGATTATATGCATGAATTAGGCATGGAAATTGATTGGAAATTTGGAGAATCTTAAAGAAACATAGAAAATGGAAATTTGGATTTTTAGCCACGAATTGAGCATGAATATTTGAGTAAATTGTATATTTGAGTTAGTAAGGCTATGGTTAGAATATATCTTCGAGAAATTTCGGATTCCGGGCACGTGGGCCCGAAGGCATTTTGGTCATTTCACTAAGCGGGGTTGGGAAGTTATATAATTTGGAATTGTTGCAATATTAGAGTATATTTTCATTGGGTTGTCGTTGTTTGGATAGTTTTGGGGCTTTATGCGTCCGTTTGGAGCCATCGGAAGGGCTTGGAGGCCGGTTATGGAATATCGGAGCGAGGTAAGTCTCCTTTCTAACTTTTTGTGGGGGAATTGTCCCCCTAGGTGAACTAATTAAGTATGTGTTACTATCTGCGGGGGCTACGTACGCACGAGGTGACGGGAGTCTGTGCGTAGCTACTATTATGCCATGTTCAGGTAGCCTAGGACCCACTAGCATGCCTTACCTGTTGAACCTGTGATCCTGTCAATAATATTAGACTGCTAATATAATCGAAATTGTAATCGAATGACTAAGGAAGATTAGAGTTTATTTTCTTAATCATCTAAAAAGAGAATTGATTTTCCTTCGCGGGAAGTTGTATTTCCGGATAAGGTTGTATTATTAAACATTATATAAACTTGGCAAGTGAATTTCGAAAAAGGATTTAAATACTATTTTGTGGTTTTTAAAAGAGAAATCGGTCATTTACTTGAGTATTTGTGTTCCCGACATATTCGGGGTGGATTGTTGAATGTGCATGTCTGCATGTGACCGCTTTGCAATTTACATTCCGCGAGCGGAGTGTTATTTCCCCCACTCTCATGGGAGCAGGTCGTACGCCACGGCGGATTTAAAATGCATTTTTGGTATGGGCCGTTCGATCCTCGGCAGTCTATAGACATGAGTATTTTATTGAGAGGTGCACTTTTGGTACGGGACGTTCGATCCTCGGCAGTGCACAAAGTTGATTATTATGACGGCTCAGGCCGTATGTCCTTATCCCGTATGCGCATGCTAAATTGTTAAATATTTTTTCATGATTTTTGAGGTGATAAATTATTTGGGGGAAATAAAGAAGTAAATTTTTTATTTATGATATTTGGGGGAAAACAAAGACGAAATTGTCTATTTAAGATATTTGGGAAAATAATGAGAAAGTGGTAACTGTTTGTTTACTTTCAGTATTTACTTGGATTTTAATGCCTTATATATATGTTGTTTTACTACATTTACATTATTATCGTGTTCATCTTATACTGTTAATCAATTTGCTGGCCCTTAGTGAATGTCTAATTCGACCTCTCGCCACTACCTCTCTGAGGTTAGGCAAGCGACTTACTAAGTACACGTTGTTTTTGTACTCATGCTACACTTGCTGTGCATTTTATTGCACAGATACAATTTGGAGACTTAGGCGAGCTGCATCATCCGGGCGATCCCCAGCTGACAGAGTCTCCCTCGTACTGTATTTATTTTATTTTATAATTCCGTGCCCAACTTGTATTTTGGACAAGCTTTGTAATGATTGTATAAATTCTTAGAAAATGCTCATGTACTTGTGACACCGGGTTCTGGGGTGTGTTGGGATATATTTGCTTAAGTATAGTATTCAAACCATTGTTTTTTTTTTTAAATTAACAGATTTTATTTGATTAATATGTAATAAAGTGAAAGGAAATGTTTTCATAAATGTTAAAACAGGAAATTATTTTAATTTATTTATGATTTAGCTTGCTTGACAATGGTGTCCGGCGCCATCACGACCTTATGGATTTTGGGTCGTGAGAAAATATATTTCGGACAAGCTTTGTAGTAATTGTAAAATTCTTAGAATTTTCTCATACACTTGTGACATCGGGTTCTGTGATGTGTTTGGGATGTATTTTATAAATAAAATGGAATATTAAACTGTCGTATTTACTTAGCGGATTTTATTCAGTTATCATTTAATAAAGTGAAAGGTAATGATTTCAAAAATGCTAAAACAGGAAATTTAACTTAACTATTTAATGATTGGCTTGCCTGACAATGGTGTATTGCGACATCACGACCTTATGGATTTTGGGTCATGACACACGACGTCATGGTCCAAGGACGTCATCCTTAACCGTCCAAAGACAACTTTCATGGTCCGAAAGGAATCTGCATCCTGTTTAAATTTTCGCACAAATATATGCTCGTAGTATCTTTTATTTGCAGGTGACCTGTCAAGCAACTGTCGTCTCAGAAGGAGCAATCTCGCTCCAGTCCCTCCGACTCTACCAAACTTGAAGGCTCCAATAAACCATTCCTTCACAAGGATATTGTGTCCATTCTTGTGATGATTTCGCTGGTATATTTCACCGATGAATCCAGAACTACACACGGTCTGATTCATGTAAAAATAGGGATATGTAGGCAGCTCAGAAGCCACAGTACGGCCTAAATCTCTCAAACCGTTTCGCTCGGTCAAAATTGGCCATCATATCTTTACCCGACAACTCTTTCATCCTTTTCGGGTAAAGTGGGGCAGCTGTTGATACCCAACTTTTACCAAGATAATTTTTTAATTTCATATATGTCTTCAAAATCATGCATTAGCATCAATTGGTATTTTTCCATAATTTTTCATATTTCCTATTAATTTGCCTAGTATTTTACTTTTAATAAATAATTGTAAAATTGCATCACAAATAATTCCAAAAAATTTCTTGATTTAATATTACTATTTATGGTCTTAATAAGTCAAGTTATTCTATAAATAGCGAAATTGGCACATTTTTGGCTATAATTGCAATAACTTTGCAATTATAGCACATGCATATAATTTTCGTGTTATTTTTACCAGAAATTAGTCTTTTATATTTTTAAATGTTAAATAACCATTTTTTTAAAAAACATGTCTATGCATGAAATTCAGTTTTTATAATTAGTGATTATTTTACAAATTAGTTTAATTAACTTGCTTAGGTATTAAACAAATGGCCTTATTTTATTTCAATTATAGACTATATAACCAGCCCAGATGCCTAACTAAACTAACCCAATACAACCAGGCCCAAACCCCTACCTAACCCGACCCAATTCTGCTTGAATCTTGGCCGTTGATCATTTTTTATCAATGGCCAGATTAAACATTTCCTTAATTAATCTAAACGACCCCCCCCCCCCACCCAAACCCTTCATTCCTCTGTCACACTCCGCCGTCACTCACCCCTTTCTTCTCAAAATCCTCTCTAATCTAACCCTAAATGTCACCTTTCTGTCACTCTTCTGCCGTCAACTATGATGGATTCTCACCATCCTCAAGCCTCTAATGGCTCCCCTACGCCGGGTTTCTGCTATCTCTGAGGTACTCAAGGGACCAGGGCCAGTCCACTTATGACCTTGATCTCGTCCTAGCCTGTCTCAGGCCTTCATGGCTCAATCTGCAGTAAGATCTTCTTATTGTTTTTGGCTAAACCTATGGTTTCTAAGCCGATATCTCTATTTCTTGGTTATTTTCTCTAAGCCCTAATCTTGTCTCTTAACTTCTCAGATCTGGCCAAACCTATTTCATGTTTTTATGAAAACTTCTAATTTTCAAACGATGTTTTCATTTTCCTAAAACTAGGGTTTCTTGAAAACCTGTTTTCTTCGAAATGTTTTCTGGTTTTTGGTGTTTAATCATGTTCTTATGTGTTTTCGACTGCGTTGGTTATTTTTTTCTTAACTCTAACTAGTTATGTTAAAATCCCCAAGTTTTTGGCACTTTGTTTGGATTCTGAAGCTCGTCCTTGATTATTTGCTATATGGTTTCGCTATGTGTTTGACTCTCATGATTTCTTCTTCGTTTAATTTGAATGCCTTGTTGTTTTACCCTAATATGTCTCTGTTAGGGTTTCAAATTCGATTCTTTCTTTTTACACCCGATTTGTCTGCTTATTCATGAAAAAACTATGTTATTATTTTCCTTAAAATCGGTATTATGTCAATTCTTTGATTCCCTGGTTTATTATGGTGATATCTATGTGCCGATTTTCTCAATTATTTCCATATTTTACAGCCTTTAATTATTTCTTACCTTATTCTCTGATTAATCGTGTTGTTTATTGATTCTTACTAATTATTTCCTTAATTGAACCTTTGTGTATTTACCCCTAATTACTTACTTTGTACTTCAGTTAGTTTGATGTCTTTCCTTAATTAGCTACCTGCTCTTTACCGTTGGTAAATTACTCCCTTAATTAAGGGAGGACTTTACTAGTTTTACTTTTAAATTGATTCTGTGGCTCTTCAATTACTAAACAATTTGATTTTTTACCTTATTTGCCTAGCTCTCAACTATTATATATACTCCCTTCTATTCTCACTACACACACGAACACTAGTTCAGCAATTCTCTCTTACACTTAAAAGCTTTCTGCTCTTTCTTGTTACATGCTACTCTTACTAAACTAGCCTGCTGTAAGTCAATGCTATTTATTGCACTACACTTGCTCTATATTTTGTGTCTTCTCTCCTTAAATGGTATGTTCTGATTCAATTTCAAGTTCAAAACTCTATATGTTCTATTACTGTTTTATTTCACTGATTTCCAGTCATGTTCCTGTTCATTATTTGGCTGTTCAATATGTAACTAGCATGCCTAGATCATTTTTTCACTTAGCATGTATGCATTCTGTCCTGTCCAACTTGATTAACATGTTTAAGGACTTGTCTATTGCTTTCTCTAGCCTGCTTTAATTTTACTTTGCTCATGTATGTCAGCGTGTTTGATTGTTTGCCTATCTACTTATTTATATTCTAGTGTTAACCTTATTGCTAAGTAATCTAATGCTTCTAAGTAGTTCTGGTTCTATACTTATCGTCCAGAATACTATATTCCCCACCTATCTGTTCTGTAATCTATGCCCTATGTCTGTATCGTTTGTTATATGACTAACCCCTTCATCCCATAAACTCTTAAAAGCTTTTGTGCTTCTGATGTTATGTGTGTGTCCCCAATTCCCTATATCCCTCTATGAATTCTGTTGTTAAGTGATGTTGAACCTGTTTGCTCTGTAGTTGATTTGTTGCTTGCTGATTTTTCAAAAGATTACACTGTTTTGTTCAAACTATTTTATTACTAATCAGTTCCCTTTCAAAACTCCTTCACTTCTTGAATCAATTCAATATTGTTTGTCTTGTCAAAACCTTTTTTCAAACTATGTCAAGCACTCTCACTTTACTCTTAAGTTCCTAGGTTCTGCCCTTGCAATGTGTGACTGCCTTGGGATCCCTTTGAGATCCCTCTGAACTCTGGCACACTGGGGATGGCCCTTCCACACTGCACTTACTCAGTTCTTGTTATGAAAATCTAGGTGTGAGCACTGCCCGGGATCCTTGAGGTCCTTAGGAAATCTGACACACCTAGACATGAAATTGGTTCTGAAATCCTTGGCATTTGAGACTGCTGAAGGCCTGGTATCCTCAGTTCGTATTTGGGTCTGCTTCAGGCTCCCTATAGTTTAATTTCTTTCGTTTTTACTTATGTAATTCATTCAGTCATTGGTCTGTAATAATTCTTTGTAAACAGATATTGGGGTGGCTAGTGAAAATTGAGAGGGTAGTTGTATGATCCTGTTGATATTATTGGGTAGAAAGCCTGCTTTAGGCTTTACATTCTGTGTATTTGCATTAGACTCCATGTCATATGACCAATGTGTTCATCCAAATCATGTTAAATATTGCATTAGATACCCTGTTCCTAGGACTACACATTTACTGGTTCAACATATCATATGCCACTAGCATATGTTTTAATGTTGTATCACTCTATCACTTAGCGATCCTGTTCCTAGGACAATAAATAATATTGACATAAAACCGTCACTCTTATATGCTTAGAAATTATGCCTTAAGAATTCTTTCACTTTTGTGCGCATTTATAAATCATGTCTTAAGAACTCTGTGCATTTAGAAATCATGTCTTAAGAATTCTGTCTCTCATTTCAGTACACCTAGTCTAACTAAGATTAAGCAACTGACCATGAAAAGGTGTAAAAAGCACCTTTCATATAGATGTTGTACTTCTGAATAAAAAAACTGGCACAAATTCCCTTTTTTAGTCTCCGTCACCTAGAGCAGCATGTTTTAGGTTAAAACAACTTCTAAACTGTTAAACATCTCCTGTAATTGTGATCGCATATAGTCCCATGCCTAGGCAAGCCTTAGGTAATTGATTGCTATAAAATCGGAAACTGCTTTGATTGTGTTTACTGCTTAAAGGCTAACAGGTTTAAAATCAGTAGGTAAACTGATTACGGCCCTGTCGTTAAAGTTTGTATGAAACAGTGTTGCATATTCCTGTGCATTGATGTCACTTAGATAATTTATCTTAGGATCCTTTTCTAATAAAATTGCCTTTTGTTTGAGACGTGTTGTTTAGTTGCATTATGTGTGGAGGTGAATCTGAGCTTTTTAACTGCTTCTGTCACTTATCTGCTAGTCCTACTTGTTCTTTCCTGTCGCCTAGAATTTTCCCTTTTAGCACCTTAGGGGGTTGTCTAGAACTACCCAGACATAGAGGTCATAAACCCCTCCAGGACTGCATGGAAGGGACGGGTAACAGCACGATTAGAGCTCGTTAAATGAAACTTGCTTAATAAACCGCTGAGGGGGGATAATGGGTATAAAAGGATATGATGACCTGTACGCTAATGCAATGTGTAGCCCCTCATTGAGGAGTTATTACCGGGCATTGGACATATGTGATCCTATAGGATAAACAACTTAGGACCTCCCTTGTCCGTTACATATGTGTTCTTAGACTGCTAATCTGTTAAAACCTTTATTTGTTTACATATGTGTTCTTAGACTGTCTATTTGCTACTTGAATAATTCACAAAATAGGTTAGGCCGGGACCCACAGTTGTGGACTTTGAGGGGTGCCTAACACCTTCCCTTTGAAGTAATTTCATGCCCTTACCCGATCTCTGGTTGTACAATTAGCGTTATAAATGACCCGTAGTAGGTGCCCTAACGTGCCTTAATTCCTTAGGTGGCGACTCTTCAAACTCATTATACCTCTTTCCCAAAAGGAAATGAGTTGTCCCAATAATGTCAAGACCCTGACCAATCCGAAAGGAGAGGAAAAAAGGGGGCGCGACTGTGATGACCCAAAAGGTCATCCCATGTAATTTTAGCTAAATATGTTTTCCGAGTCCATGAAAGCCTCCTTTTATCTCATCTGAATGTGCGTGCGTATCCCGGGCATGTAGCCGGGAAGCCATTATGTGAAAAACTGATAAAAACAATAATTTTGTGTTGAAAAATTGAATAGAGTTGACTTTGGTCAACATTTTTGGTAAACGGGCCCGGACTTGTGATTTGACGGTCCCCGAGGGTCCGTAGCAAAATATGGGACTTGCGTATGCCCGGAATCCAATTCTGAGGTCCAAAGTACGAGAAATGAATTTTTAAAGAAAATTATTTTCTGAAAAATATAAAGGTTTATGAAAACGAAATTTGAAGTGAAACCTGTGGTATCGGGCCTGTATTATGGTTCTGGAGCCCGGAGCAGGTTCAAAATGTTTTATATGTGTTATCTGTGAAGTTTGGTAATAAATGGACTTTGTTGGACGTGATTTGGATCAAAAATGGGAAATTTGAAAGTTTATGAAGTGTTGAAATATTTCATTGATTTTGAGGTTCAATTCAATGTTTTTGATGTCAATTTGGTGATTTGATTACACGAATAAGTCCGTAGGATGTATTTGAGGTTGTGTGCATATTTGGTCTTGAGCCACGAAGGCTCGGGTGAGTTTCGGGTAGGTGTCGGAGTGTAAAACTTAGGAAAAATCTGGTGTAAAATGAGTTTTCTGATGTCTGGTGTGTTACACTATGCGATCGCATAGGTATAGTTGCGATCGCATAGTAGTGTGACTGGGGGGGCTGAGACTGTTGCCCTATGTGATCGCATAGGCCTAGTTGCAATCGCATAAGGGGGTTAGGCAAAATGGCGTGGGGCGGGGCTAGGTAGTACTTTGTGCGGTTGCACCTTTTGATCCGCGATCGCAATGCTTGGGGTCCAGTCCTCTATGAAACCACATACACCCCTCCGCGATCGCATAGTGCTAAATGCCCAGTTGTTTTTAAATGCGAAAATCAGAATGTTCACCACGGGATTCTTTCAAAATTCATAAACCCTCTTCTTCTCCGCAGCTCCTAGGCGATTTTTGAAGCAATTCCTCACCATAACCTCTTAGGTAAGTAATCTTCAACTCGTTTTCTTCCATTTTCATCAACATTCTATTAGATTCTAGGCCTAAAAACATGGAAATTAAGGTAGAAAATTGGGGTTTTGGGTAGAGTTAGGAATTTTTGATTATTTGAGAATTTGACCTCGTTTTGGGGTCGGATTTCAAAACAAATTATATATTCGGGCTCGTGGGTGAATGGGTGATCGATTTTCGGTCCGAACCTCGTGTTTTGACCAAGCGGACCCAGGGTCGATTTTTGGAATTTTTGGAAGAATGTTGGGAAATCTATAATGAGGCATTGAAATTGAATTGTTTAGCATTTATTGATGTTATTAAGTTAATTATGTCTAGATACGATTGTTTCGGATTCGAGTTCGAAAGGAAAAGCGGTGCTAGAGACTTGATTTGGATTCTTGGAGTCGAGGTAAGTGTTTGGCTTAACCTTAGCTTGGGGGAATAGGTGTTGAGTCATATGTGCTATGTGTTATTATCATGTTCAATGTATAGGTAAGGTAACGAGTACCTATACATTGTTGTCAAGCATGCCCGTGAGTCATTTCTTATGGTATATGTGCTTTTCATCGATATTCACAGTGTTATGAAGTAGATTTCGTTTTGGAGATTATTTTGTTGTTGGAAATAATTGGTTGTGGACACTGTTGATTAATTGTTCGGTTGAGGATCATTTGGTTATGTTGTATATTCAGTGAGATTGGTTATAGATGTGTCCCTTGCCAGGACGATGATATTTCTGTTATTGTTCCCTTGCCGGGATGTTGTGATTTATGGTTTGTATCGTGGTTTTTTTCCTTGCCAAATTGTTGTTCTTGATACTTTTTGGGTGAGGAAGAGTGTAAAGCACGAACGGTGATGTCTTGCCATAATTTTTATATTTAAAAGAACGAAGGTTAATGTCGTGTTATTTCATTTATTCATAGCATTGTGAGGGATTTTTGCTTGACCAGGCCACTGTTATTTATATAACCTAAATCCCACCTTCAGGCCGTGATTTTTGCCGTGTTTATTATATGCCGTGTTGTTTCATTTATTCATTGCATTGTGAGGATCATTTGGTTATGTTGCATATTCAGTGAGATTAGTTTACCACTGTTATTTCAATTGTCTATATTAATGATATAAAAGTAATAATCGGAACGTTGGCTTGTCTAGCGGGTTCAATGTTAGATGACATCACGACCTGAAGGTGGGATTTCGGGTCGTGACAAGTTGGTATCGGAGCACTAGGTTGCTTGGGTCTCACAGTTCACGAAAAAATTCGGTAAGTCTGAGGGATCAGTACGGACACGTCTGTACTTATCCCCTAGAGGCTGCAAAGTTAGGAAATAACTTCACATCTTTTCTTCTCTGTCGTGCGATTTGAGTTCTAAATGCTAACTGAGTTTCTATTCTATTCTCTCGCAGATGAAGTGAACGTGTGCTTCCTCATCTACCGATCAACAGCCCGATTCTCCCGTTGCAACTCCTACTAGAGGCCTAGGCCGTGCTAGAGGTTGAGGTCGTGCTAGAGGCCAAGGCAGAGCCAGGGCTCAGCCCAGAGCAGTAGCCCCAGTATAGGATCCTCCGGTGGAGGTTGTTGAGGAGATTCCCACTCGGACAGTACCAGTCGGACCAGCTCAGGTCCCAGAGGGGTTCATTCCCACCCCGGTTCTTCAGGACGCTCTGGTCCACTTAGTGGGCCTTATGGGGGCGTGACTCAGGCTGTTCTTTTTCCTACTGCACCAATTGTCTCTCAGACTAGGGGAGGGACCCAGACTCCTACTACCCGGACACCAGAGCAGCTAGCTTCTCAGTTCTAGACTCCAGCACCTCAGGCAGCTGGAGCAGCTCAGCCGGGTTTTGTGGCACAGGTAGTTGAGGGGGAAGCCATGTCTGCCGATACTTTCTGGATATTGGATCTGTTCACCAAGCTATTTCCTACTACATTTACTGGTGCGCCATTAGAGGATCCCCAGGATTACTTGGACAGTTGCTACGAGGTCCTTCGGAACATGGGCATCGTAGAGTCCAATGGAGTTGATTTTGCCACATTCCGTCTTTCTGGTACCGCCAAGACTTGGTGGAGGGATTTTTGCTTGACCAGGCCAGTTGGATCTTCGCCCTTGTCTTGGGCTCAATTCTCCGAGTTGTTCTTGGAGAATTTTCTACAAGTTACTCATAGGGAGGATCTTCGGAGGCAGTTTGAGCATCTCCAGCAGGGATCTATGACTGTTACACAATACGATACCAGGTTCATCACTCTAGCCTAATATGCTATGATGATACTTCCCACAGATCGAGAGAGGGTGAGGAGGTTTATTGAGGGGCTAGCTCAGCCCATTAGACTCCAGATGGCCAGAGAGTCAGGTACTGATATTTCATTCCAGGAGGCGGCCAATGTGGCCAGGCGTATTGTGATGGTCTTGTCTCAGGGCAGTGGTCAGGGGTCTGACAAGAAGCCTCGTCATTTCGGCCGATTAAGTGGTGCCTCATCTGGAGGAAGGGATTCTTTTGGCAGAGGTCATCCTTCTAGGCCATACCATTCGCGACTTCAGGTATCCCGCAGTGGCCCACCAGTTCCTCTTAGTGCACCACTAGTTCCTATCAGTGCACCGCCGCTTCAGGGCTTCCAGGGTGATTATTCTGGTCGACAGGGACAGTTTCAGGGCCAGCAATCTCTTGTGGTGTTCCCGGGAACATTGCTAGGTATTGCCCCCGAGCTTCTGGTAGTTCTCAGCATCCAGGTTCCCGTGTTATGATTCCCACACCAGGTGCACCCCCACCCCCTCAGCCAGCTAGGGGTGGAGGTCGAGGTGCCAGAGGTGGAGGCCAGACAGTTAGAGGTGGAGGACAGGCTATGAGAGGTAGAGGTCAGCCCGTAGTAGGTCGACCCAAAGATGTCCAGGTTGGAGGGGCTCCGCCCCGATGCTATGCTATTCCTGCCAAGCCTGAGGCTGAGGCCTCTGATGCAGTCATTATAGGTACGGTTTTAGTTTGCAGTAGAGATGCTTCAGTTTTATTTGATTCGGGGTTTACATTCACCTATGTGTCTTCATATTTTTCTCCTTATTTGATTATGCCATGTGATTCTCTGAGTAATCTTGTATATGTATCTACACATGTGGGTGATTCTATTGTGGTATAGCGAGTCTACCGTTCATGCTTAGTGGTTATTAGTGGCCTGGAGACTCATGTAGATCTTTTTCTTCTTGATATGGTTGCTTTCGATGTTATTTTGGGGATGGATTGGCTATCTCCCTACTATGTTATCCTGGACTGTCATGCCAAGACTGTGACCTTGGCCTTACCAGGAGTACCCCGACTGGAGTAGAGGGGAACTCCTAGTCATTCTTCGGGCAGTGTTATTTCATATATGAAGGCTAGGTGTATGGTCGAGAATGGTTGTTTGGCATATTTGGCGTATGTTCGTGATTCTAGTGGTGAGGTTCCTTCTATGGAGTCCGTGCCCATTGTTCGTGAGTTTCCATAGTTATTCCTTGCTGACCTGTCGGGTATGCCGCCCGACAGGGATATTGACTTTTGCATTGAGTTGGCTCCGGGCACTCAACTCATTTCTAATCCGCCATATTGTATGGCCCCGCCAGAGCTGAAGGAGTTGAAGGATCAGATACAGGAGTTGCTTGATAAACGCTTCATTAGCCTAGTGTTTCTCCTTGGGGTGCCCCAGTGTTGTTTGTCAAGAAGAAAGATGGCTCGATGAGGATGTGTATTGACTACCGACTGTTGAACAAGGTTACTATTAAGAATAAGTATCCTTTCCCGAGGATTAATGATTTATTCGACCAGCTTCAGGGTGCTTCAGCGCTTTCTAAGATTGATCTGAGATCTGGCTACCATCAGCTGCGGATTAGGGCATCCGATGACCCTAAGACAGCTTTCCGCACTCGATATGGGCATTATGAGTTCTAGGTGATGTCGTTTGGGTTGAAAAATGCCCCAGCTGCTTTTATGGAGTTGATGAACTGAGTTTTCTGGCCCTATTTAAATTCGTTTGTTATAGTCTTCATTGATGATATTTTGATTTACTCCCGTAGTCGAGAGGAGCATGAGCAGCACCTTCGAGTCGTCCGCCAGACTCTGAAGGACAGTCAGTTGTTTGCCAAATTTTCCAAGTGTGAGTTCTGGTTGAGTTCGGTAACATTTTTGGGTCATGTGGTGTCAGTAGAGGGTATCCAGGTGGATCCCAAAAAGAATTCAGCAGTCAGAGATTGGCCTAGACCCACCTCAGCTACAGAGATTCGGAGTTTCTTGGGCTTGGCATGTTATTATTGCCGGTTTGTGGAGGGCTTTTCATCTATTGCAGCCCCGATGACTAGATTGACTCAGAAGGGTGCCTAGTTCAGGTGGTCTGATGAGTGTGAGGCGAGCTTTCAGAAGCTCAAGACACCCTTGACCACGGCACCGGTGTTAGTTTTTCCCACAGGTTGAGGGCCATATACCGTGTATTGTAATGCTTCACGGGTGGGACTTGGTGCAGTGTTTATGCAGGATGGCAAGGTTATAGCCTATGCTTCTGGTCAGTTGAAGGTTCGTGAGAGGAACTATCCAGTTCACAATTTGGAGTTAGCAGTTATTGTTCATGCGTTGAAGATCTTGAGGCATTATCTGTATGGTGTGTCATGTGAGGTATTCACAGATCATAAGAGTTTGCAGTATCTGTTCAAGCAGAAAGAGTTGAATATGAGGAAGAGGAAATGTTTAGATCTATTGAATAATTATGACATTACCGTCTTATATCATCCGGGGAAGGCCAATGTGGTGGCCGATGCCTTGATCCGGAAGTCAGCTAGCATGGGTAGTCTTGCTTTCATACCGGTGGGGGAGCGACCGTTGCTTTAGATGTTCAGGCCTTGGCCAATCGATTCATGAGATTGGATGTTACAGAGAATGGTAGTATTTTGACTTATACGGTGGCCCGTTCTTCATTGTTTGATCGTATTCGAGACTAGCAGTATGGTGATCGTCATTTATGTGTTCTTAGATACACGGTCCGGCACGGAGGTGGCAAGCAGGTTATAGTGGGTGATGATGGAGTCTTGAGGATGCAGAGCCATATTTGTGTGCCTGATGTTGACGGTATTCATGAGTTGATTTTGAAGGAGGCCCATAGTTCTTGGTGTTCAATTCATCCGGGCGCCGCAAAGATGTACCAGGACCTACATCAACATTATTGGTGGTGGAGGATGAAGAAAGACATTGTGGCATATGTAGCTCGGTGCTTGAACTGTCAGCAGGTTAAGCACGAGCACCACAGACCGGTGGTTTGATGCAGCAGATTGCGCTTCCTGAGTGGAAGTGGGAGCGTGTTACCATGGATTTCGTAGTTGGGCTCCCACAGACTCAGAGGATGTTTGATGCGGTGTGGGTCATTGTGGATAGGCTGACCAAGTCAGCACACTTCATTCTTGTATCAGTTTCGTATTTTTCAGAGAAGTTGGCAAGAATCTACATCAGGGAGATTATTTGCTTGCATGGTGTGCCTGTGTCTATTATTTCTAACCGAGGTACTCAGTTTACCTCCCATTTCTGGAGAGTATTTCAGCATGAGTTGGGCAAACGGGTTGAGATGAGCACAACATTTCATCCTCAGACGGACGGATAGTCCGAGCGTACCATTCAAATCTTGGAGGATATGTTGCGAGCATGTGTCATTGACTTTGGAGGTTCATGGGACCAGATTTTACCTTTAGCTGAGTTTGCCTACAACAACAGCTATTAGTCTAGCATTCAGATGGCTCCTTGAGGCGTTGTATGGTAGGTGGTGTCGGTCGGCAGTTTGATGGTTCGAGCCAGGAGAGGCTAGATTGTTGGGTTCAGAGTTAGTTCAGGATGCCTTGGACAAGGTGAAGATCATTCAGGATAGACTTTGCACAACTCAGTCCAGGCAGAAGAGTTATGCAGGCCGTAGAGTTCGTGATTTGGCATTCATGGTTGGTGACCGGGTATTGCTTCGGGTATCGCCCATGAAGGGCGTGATGAGGTTCGGGAAGAAGGGAATGTTAAGCCCTAGGTAAATTGGTTCATTTGAGATTCTGGACAAAGTAGGAGAGGCGGCCTACAGACTTGCCTTACCACCTAGTTTATGAGTCGTGCATCCGGTGTTTCATTTATCTATGCTTCGGAAGTATGTTGCCAATCCATCTCATGTGCTAGACTACAGCAGTGTCCAGTTGGACAAGGATTTGACTTATGAGGAAGAGCCGGTAGCGATATTAGCTCGACAGGTTCGTCAGTTGAGGTCGAAGAGTTATCCTTCGGTCCGAGTTCAGTGGAGAGGTCAACCTGTTGAGGCAGCTACCTGGGAGTCCGAGTCCGATATGCGGAGCCAATATCCCCATATTTTCCCCGATTCAGTTATCTTTCTATGTCCGTTCGAGGACGAACATTTGTTTTAGAGGTGGAGATTGTGATGACCCAAAAGGTCATCCCGTGTAATTTTAGCTAAATCTGTGTTCTGAGGGCATGAAATCCTCCTTTTATCTCACCTTAATGTGCGTGCGCAGCCTGGGCGTGTAGCTGGGAAGCCATTATGTGAAAAAACAGATAAAAACAATAATTTTGTGTTGAAAAATTGAATAGAGTTAACTTTGGTCAACATTTTTTGTAAACAGACACCGACCCGTGATTTGAAGATCCCATAGGATCCGTAGGAAAATATGGGACTTGGGCGTATGCCCGGAATCGAATTCCGAGGTCGCAAAATTGTTTTTTGAAAAATATAAATGTTTTTGAAAACGAAATTTGAAGTGAAACCTGTGGTATCGGGCCCGTATTATGGTTCCGGAGCCCGGAGCAGGTTCAAAATATTTTATATGTGTTATCTGTGAAGTTTGGTAATAAACGGACTTTGTTGGACGTGATTCGGATCAAAAATGGGAAATTTGAAAGTTTATGAAGTGTTGAAATATTTCATTGATTTTGAGGTTTAATTTGATCTTTTTGATGTCAATTTGTTGATTTGATTACACGAACAAGTCTGTAGGATGTATTTGAGGTTATGTGCATATTTGGTCTTGAGCCCCGAGGGCTCGGGTGAGTTTCGAGTAGGTGTCGGAGTGCAAAACTTAGGAAAACTCTGGTGTAAAATGAGTTTTCTTATGTCTGGTGCGTTACACTATGTGATCGCATAGGTATAGTTGCGATCGCATAGTAGTGTGAGTGGGGGGTGAGACTTTTGCCCTATGCGATCGCATAGGCCTAGTTGCGATCGCATAAGGGGGTTAGGCAAGATGGGGGTGGGTAGTACTCTGTGCAGGCGCACCTACTGATCCGCGATTGCAATGCTTGGGGTCCAGTCCTCTATGCGATCGCATACTACTAAATGCACAGTTGTTTTTAAATGCGAAAATCAAAATGTTCACTACGGGATTCTTTCAAAATTCATAAACCCTCTTCTTCTCCACATCTCCTAGGCGATTTTTGAAGCAATTCCTCACCATAACCTCTTAGGTAAGTAATCTTCAACTCGTTTTCTTCAATTTTCATCAACATTCTATTAGATTCTAGGCCTAAAACATGGAAATTAAGGTAGAAACTTGGGGTTTTGGGTAAAGTTAGGTCTTTTTGATTATTTGGGAATTTGACCTCGTTTTAAGGTCGGATTTCAAAACAAATTGTATATTCAGGCTCGTGGGTGAATGAGTGATCGAGTTTCGGTCCGAACCTCGTGTTTTGACCACGCGGGCCTGGGGTCGATTTTTGGAATTTTTGGAAGAATGTTGGGAAATCTATAATTAGGCATTGAAATTGAATTGTTTAGCATTTATTGATGTTATTGAGTTAATTATGTCTAGACACGATTGTTTCGGAGTTGAGTTCGAAAGGAAAAGCGGTGCTAAAGGCTTGATTTGGATTCTTGGGGTCGAGGTAAGTGTTTGGCCTAACCTTAGCTTGGGGGAATAGGTGTTGAGTCATATGTGCTACGTGTTATTATCATGTTCAATGTATAGGTGAGGTGACGAGTACCTATACATTGTTGTCAAGCATGCTCGTGAGTCATTTCTTACGGCTTCCCCAGGTGGGGCACCACCTCATATACCGTCGAAACACTCTCGTCTTCCATAAACTCATCCCTTCATCGAGGGAAGGTGAGACATTTTCCGTCGCCGAAGCATTGATAATCGGGTCAAGATTAGAAAATGTACTAGCCATTTTGAAAGAATGCAAAGATCGGGGATATAGAGAAAAAAATGTGACGGTCACAAAGGTTGCCTGCATTTTAAGAAGTATGAACAAGGGGGAAAGAGCAAGTGCTTTTAAAAGATTTTTCTAAAAAAGATTCGAGTAATACTATACCCAAAGGAAAGTCTCCTATTTATAAGGACAAAAACACCAGTTTGAAGAAATAAAGTGCCGCCTCCTCCAAAAATGTAACGGAAGAAGCATAAAAAATGATGTGACGCTCAACAAACGTGCGACATAATGACACCTGACGAATTTAATTTCATTCCAACTGACACACTACTCTGACAACTCACTCAAAACGTCACATCACCACCCCTCAGGGAAATGATCACTCCTCGCCCAAAACGCTCAGATTTGTGCCAATATCGTCAAAGTCCGCCCATGGTACTCGCTCGAGGCCGACCACCATAGGCAGAGGGATTAACTGTATGGGTCAAAATATGACCACGTGAGAACGACCTCAAGAGGGGCTGGTGAGAACGGTTAAGCCATGATTGTATACGCGAAAGGTCGTAATGATGAGCTCCACGACCATGGCCGAGGTTGATTCGTCAGAAGGCCTTTGCGGCGTAGTACACGCTGCGGCACCTAGGAACATCGACCTGAAGTGTCGATGATCAGTCACAGTATACAGGTTAAGGACTGCTGGATAACTGGGAAGGCTTAGTATATATACAAAGGGGAGACCCGATGGAAGGAGGGCTTGGTTTTTTCTCTCTGAGTGGAAGGAGAACAAAAATCTATCTTGTAAGTAAGAATAGGTATAGAACCTTGCTAATAATTCTTGTAATGAGCGTTATGCAATCAATAAGACAGATCCTACATCCATTGATGGTGATATTTTCTCCTCTTCTTTGCTTTACATCATAGATTAATGGTATCTTGGATGAGAGCTCTTCAAATATATTCAATCACTTTCTCTTGCTTAATATCCTTAGATCTAGCTTTAATTGTCTTTGGCTAGGATTTACCCTCTATCTTCTCAATTTATCTAGTTTAACAAAAGGTCTCGCACTTTTTGGTCAAACAATTCTCTTGCTTAATATCCTTAGATCTAGCGTTAATTATCTTTGGCTAGGATTTACCCTCTATCTTCTCAATTTATCTAGTTTAACAAAAGGTCTCGCACTTCTTGGTCAAACACACACGATATTCTTGTTTCATGAAAAACTTAATTATCTAATTAGATGTGAGTTGGCTCTGATACCAATTGATGGATTATAATAAGCAGCGGAAGCAATCTCGGTATTAAAATCACATGTAATCTAGACAACTAGCATAAACGGGATTTCACAGATTACCTCTTGAAGCGTGAACAAAGATCCTCTATCATGTGAGCCTCCAATTGCCCAGCAACTCAATGAATTCTCCACCACCCGCACGATCACGATCTCTGAACGTTCCACAGTCTTCTATTGTGTTACCCAAATAATATCCAAAAAGAGTAATTTCGTGTGGGCGAAATTTCTAGAAAAAATGACTGAAAATTTCGGCCCCCGTCTCTTCCTCCTCTAGGTGAAAAACCTTATATATTTATAACACAATTTTTAAGGGTTAAAACCCTTTTCCAAAAACCTGTTGGGTTTTTTTTTTTTTTTCACCAAAAAAAGGATTCTTTTATTTCCTATTATTTAGGCACAGCAGGGATCACAAAATTTAATTAACGAGGCTTCCAATTATGGAATTAATTTCTAATTTTTAAAATTAATATCCACCATAATTAATTACGAATTATTTCACGAAAAAATCGTAACTGCACTCCTTTATTCAATTTCGGAATTCATCCATTAAATCTTATTTAACTCCCCATGTTAATATTCAGATACTAATCAATTAAATTAAATTACTGACGAATTAATTTATTGATTATTTCCTTTAAACTTTTGCTTAACTTATTTCATGTGTCAGAAACAAAATTCACGGGCTGGGTCTACACATGAAAACTTATAAGCTTCCATAAAGGTGTATCATCAATCTCTGAACCGAGACGCTGATTCCATCAACTAACTATTATTTCGCCAATGTACATTATTATTATCCAATTTACCAGGCATATTGACCCACGAAAGAATCTCGCCTTTTAATAAATCAAAACAATAATAATATACACAACTAATAATAATTATATCAAGATTAAGAGTATACGTACATTTAGTGGCTAGAGATTTATTTTATTAAGTTAGTATAAAATACTTATCTCTACTTGGTCCATTCAATACATACAAATTGTACTAGCACAAGAAGTTGGAATTAAACCATTCCGATAAACAAGATAAATTATATTTAATCTTGTGCTACAATCATCCATGATGGTTTGTCCAATTCCATCATTAGATTGTGAACTCAAACTTTATACTTATAAGAACCGATGATCTAATCTTTCGTGTATAAGCTAAACTCTATACGCTAAATCATCTACTATATAAGCAAAGGACACAGACTAATATATGATCTTTTTAAAACTTTATTAAAATTGAATGAACAATTATATCATAATAAATACTATATCTAAATCAAACCGATGGTTAATAGTATATATCCAATATCCACCGGGTCGTTGTTGTTGTTGTAATTAAAGCTTGGTAAGAATTGGGCGGGTTAGGCTATGACTCACCCATTTATTGACTCAACCCATTTTGACCCGCCCAAAATCAGTCTAACTTGTCCATTTGACACCTCTAGAAAATATCGTTGTTTTTGAATTTAGGCCAATTTACAGGCTAGATGAAAGATGAGAATCAAAGTTACTATCATTATGCTTTTCTCTAATTTATCTACAGCGCACTTTTTTCAGCGGCAAAAGGTGGAGCAATATTCTTTTTCATTATCCTTGGAATAAATTTAGAATTTTAGCTTCACTAATTCATTGAAGCCCCCCAATAGAAAGACTGTAAGCTATGTTATATTTTGCAGGAAAAAAAATTTCTGCATGCTACTGTCTATAGACGTAGTTCAAAACAGAAACTTGTACTGCAATGTAGCAAAAGGTAAAGAGATTTGTGGTCACTTGTTACAAAAGTATGATTCCATTTCTTGCATTCAACCCACAATTGTGACCATGTTCAGTCTGACCAAAATGGATTTTCCTTGTTTTCTTGGTATCAGAAATACTACTATCTCACAACTACGTACTACATGAATTATATTCTATTGGCTTCTCTATGGATAAGTAATTTTTTCCAATCCAGAGAGAGCATCATTTCCTATCAACTAGGAATGAAAGATTAATTTAAAAAAAAAAAAAAAAAAAGCCAGGTTTCCCCTAGACACTACTAAAAATCCGGAAAAAAGCAATCACCAAAAGCGACCAAAGATGGTCGCTAAACAGTGAAAAAGCGACCAAAATGCATCCAACACGGCTTGGTCGCTATTTTGTTGGTCTCTAAGGTAAAAGGACCAAATATTCCGGGTATACAATATATCGACCAACTTTGGTCGCTTTAATATTTTAATAATATAAATTTAGCGACCAAAGTTGGTTTCTATAATCAAATTACGTTTTTTTTATTTATTATTATCCAAAATATAGCGACCAACTTTGGTCTGTAAACCAAATATTATATTTTTAAATCTGGAATATAGCGACCAAAGTTGGTCGTTTTTTTTTTAATTTTTTAAATTTTTTTAAACATAAGTGACCACAATTGGTCGTTAATTTATAGAATTTAATTTTTTTTATACATAAGCGACCAAAATTGGTCGCTAATTCCCAGAATTTTTGTTTTTTTAACAGAATAGCGACCAAAGTTGGTCGCTTTTTAGGAAATCTGGGTTAATTAGCGACCAACATTGGTCGCTATTGCCCAGGAAAAAAAAATTTAAATAGAAAAGCGACCAACTTTGGTCGCTTTTCTAGGTATAATTTTGGCAGAAACTGCCTGTTTTGGCAGCTACACCACCTGCCAGCATACCAAATTTCCTATTACAAGCAACAACAACAACAACAATACCAACAATTAAACCACCAACAACAACAACAATAACACAACAAACATATTAAAACCAACATTTACCAACATTAAAACCAACAAAGTATAAAGTTCAATAGAACTAACACACTAAACTAACAAAACTAAGTTAACACTTATTACAAGCCCATTCGAAAACCGATTCTATTGTCTAGTTCAAAGTATATAAAAGTACTCAAGGACTGTTTCATTCAACATCATTATCATCACCGTCTGATGAATCTTCATTATCAAGACGGTAATGAGAAGGGTCATTTTGTGGAGGACGAGAATAACAATCACGGGGAGGACAGGAGGAACTAGCACGGGGAAGACGGAAGGAACGCTCACGTTCAAGTTGAGCCTCTAGCAATGACTCGCGAGACCGGGGAATCGGAAAAGCTCCAGAAGCTAGGAGATCTTTGAGCTGAGCTTGCATGCCAACGTACTGAGCATCTCTAAGCTTTTCTCTTTCCTTGGCCGCTTCTAGCTCGGATGTGAGCTTTGTCACACTCTCCCGCATAGTGGAGAAGCTCTCCCCATGAAGTTGCTCGCCTTGCGAGGAAGTCTCTATTCCTTGCATTCCACGGTGATAGTGATGGAACTTCTTAGTAGGAAGCCCGTATACCTTTCCCCACTTTGCACCGCCAGCAGCCTCCATCCATATTCTTTCAGCATCTTCGTCCGAAAGTTGGATTTCCTCGCTCGACTCATTAGGTGGCTGACTGCGTATGAATTCCTCCACGTCAGCTGTGAAGCGATCCAATAAGAAAAATTACATTGAATTAGTATTTCAAAATTTTATATAAGAGTAAATCAAAATACTTAATGAAAAGTGAAAACTTACATGTACAGTCGAGGCTCGGCCCTTGACTCACCTTTCTTGATCCGTCTCTTTCTTCTTCTTGACAATATGAGTCTCCTTGAATAACTCATCTTGCTTCATTGGACGCCCCAACTTCTTTTCCTGAAAACTCATAAATTTTAGTTAATAAACAGAATAGATATACTTTGAAAATTAAAATAAATTAATCAATTACGTACCAATCTTCTTTTTATTGTCCCTTGGCTGATCGCACCTCCAGTGTGCAAGGAGCCTCCCTTCTCGGATGTGCGAGCTTTCTTTCCTTTTTCGCTCTTCTGTAAGAAGGTTACGGTAAGTCATTGCCTTTGAAAATCCTCTCATAAATGTTGAAGCAACCAGCCAGTCTTCTTGTTGAACTGTCTAGCTTTGGAGAAACTATGCGACAACCGCTTCCGAGCTTTGAGATTAAAATTTTCAGCCACTTCCGCGCTATAGCGGTGTTCCCATACACACTTGCTCTGTATTTCAAAAGTTAAATATTATATGAAAATATCATAAATATAAATAGTTATATTGCTTAAAAGAACATTTATACCTTAAATTCATTAAAATTTTGCTCCTTCAGCGTGAATGGGAATTCACTCCAACTCGTATAGGGGGCATCATAAAGCTTTCTGGTGGCTTTGGTGATTATCCTCGTAGTAATATTACTCGGGATGAACCTGAAATTTAACAAAAGAAAAACACATTAATATCTTAGTACAAACTGTACAAAACAATAAACGTAAAAATAACAAATTACTCTTACCATCACCCTCAGGGACTATGATGATCCTTCCATACTGATCATAATGCACCTCCTCGTCATCATCAGCATCATCGTCTTAAACTTGTACATTAGAGGCATGTGTGGAAGGTGTAGGGGGGTCAGAGCTACTATCTTGCAGGCCTTCGCCTGAAATAGATGGAGTCCCTGATGAAGATGGATGTGATCCCTGTGACTAGCTGGATCGACCGCAAGCGGCTGTGAAACTGATGGATGTGATACTGATGCATGTGGCCCCCGTGGCTGTGACCCCCGTGGTTGTGACACGTATGGATGTGATCTATGTGGTCGTGAGGCAGCTGGACTGTATGACGGACGTACAGTCCTATGATCCTGTGATGAAATATTCGGTGTTTGCACAAAATCGTAGGGCTGATGATGTTGTGGCGCCTCATAATAGCCATCGGGTGGAAGATAAGACATAGCCGCAGGCATCGGCATCTTTGAAGAGGGTGGAAAAGATGGAGGATTATCTTCTACCCTCTTCTTCCCTTCCTAGCCTTTTCTCGACCCCGAAAACCAGTAGGGTCATCGTTACCTCGACCCTTGCCTGTCATGTGCATAATATAATACATATTTAGATTGAAACATATAAGAAACTAGCTATAAAACGAGAGTTATTAAAGAAACCAACTTTTTAAATCTCATCGACGTNACTATTTGGTGAACACTGGAGATATCGTTTTGATAAGCAACATCTAACACATTCTCGACTTCCACCCTACCTACAGGCTTAGTTGTAATTACAACCCACCAATCGAACTTATTCGCAATGGATAAGGAGCATAATACACTTGCCTAACATTATGTGCAATTATGAAAGTATCATACCCCCCTGTATAATTAACCTCAATTATGTTATATTGGTTGTGTACTCTTGTACCTCTTGTTGGATGTGGGTCAAACCACTTGCATCTAAAGAGTATCAACTTCTTATATGGCCAATCTACATATTCTAGTTCAATTCTTTCTTTGACCACACCATAATAATCAATATCTCCAACTTGGTTGCCATCACCTCCTTGAACCCACACCCCCCTGTTGTTGCTATTTTTATTTTTAGAGCAATTCTCTGTATGAAACTTATAACCATTCACAACGTACTTAGACATTGTTGTGACCTGAAGCCCGGGTCCCCAACAAATATCTTTCAAAAATTAATTTACACCATTATTTGGATCATTTACCTACATATTGTTAAAAAATTCATAAGTTAGCGTAACTTCCAAACATTGTTTACTTACATAGTGTTAGAATATTATAAGGATAAACTTACAAATTGTTTGAACCACGTATCAAATCCCGTATATACAGAATCATGGCCAAATTGACCCACGAAGTGACTGTGACACATTAAATATTTTTAGTAGTTTCATTGAGATGTAATCACATTAAATTTTATATTTTGATAACTACTA
>ML423113.1:0-26181 GCA_005239525.1 Nicotiana knightiana | reverse complement strand
AAATTCATCCCCAACGGGTTCTACCAAAACCCTAGATTAAAGAAGTTAGCTAGACATGTTCATAAGAATCAAACCCAAAATAAATTGCATAATTGAACTACAAAGTAATGAATAAAAGATGTAAAAATCAATGTTTTGTCACTTCAATGGTTTTCTCTCTTCGAATCCTTCGTATGCCTTTCGAATCTTCTTCAAGTTGTGTTTACGGAGTCTATTTATATGTTTAGGACGAACCCTAAATGTTTAGGAAACTTCTATTCCAACCGGGAAACACTTAAAATCGTCAAAACTCATAATTGACCGAACTTGTGACCTGGCGTTTGGGCCCTAACACCTGGCTAACGCCAGGATAAGGCTGGCATTTGTACTCTAACGCCTGGCTAACGCCAGGCAGGGTCAGGCGTTTGGGCTCTGGCGCCCGGCTATAGCCCGGTGCACTCCTCCTCACCTCTTGAGCGTATTTTGGATGTATTTGCATCCATTTAGCTCGGTTTCCATCTCCAATTCACCTACACATGAAATAAACTCTATTATGCACATAAAAAGTATATTTTTATCATTAACGCACATAAAATGCAGGGCATATAACATGTAAAACTATGAATTCTAGCCTCGCATCACTATACAACATATCTCATATCAAGGATGGATCCTTGAAATATATCTTCCAAAAGCCCATGCCCACTGGCAAATTGGCTAAATGGAAAATCTTGTTGAGTGAATTTGACATCATCTGTGTAACTCAGAAAGCGGTCAGGGACAGGCACTGGCAGACCACCTTGCTAAAAACCTTGTGGGAGGAGAATACGAACCCTTGAAAATGTATTTTCCCGATGAAGAGGTATCATTCGTAGGGGAAGACATTGATAAAGCCTACGATGGTTGGAGAATGTTCTTTGACAGAGCGACAAACTTCAAAGGAGTCGACATTGGAGCCGTCTTGGTGTCAGAAACTGGTTAACATTATCTGGTATCTGCGAAACTCAGATTCCCTTGCACCAACAATATGGCGGAATACAAAGCTTGTATATTAGGACTCAACATGGCTGTTGACATGAACATTCAGGAACTGCTAGTAATCGGCGATTCAGATCTACTTGTGCACCAAGTACAAGGAGAATGGGCTACCAAGAATTCCAAGATATTGCCATATGTGCACCATGTGCAGGAATTGAAGAAAAAGGTTCACAAAGATAGAGTTTCGGCATGTTCCCAGAATTCAGAATGAGTTTGCCGATGCATTGGCCACTTTGTCATCAATGATACAACATCCAGACAAGAAATTCATTGATCTTATCCCAGTAAGGATCTATAATCAGCCGGCATATTGTGCTCATGTCGAAGAGGAAACGGACGGGAAGACTTGGTTCTACGACATCAAAGAGTATTTGGCGAAAGGTGAATACCCGAAGCATACAAACCATACTCAAAAGCGCACACTTCGGAGGTTGTCCAACCATTTCTTCCACAGTGGAGGAACCCTATATAGAAGAACTCCTGATCTGGGATTAGTAAGGTGTGTCAACGCAAAGGAAGCTTCTAAGTTTCTTGAGGAGATATATGCTGGGACCTGCGGCCCGCATATGAATGGCTTTGTCTTGGCCAAGAAGATACTCAGGCTATGTTACTTTTGGATGACCATGGAAACAGATTGCATCTGGTATGTTCAGAAGTGTTACCAATGTCAAGTGCATGCAGACATGATAAAAGTGCCACCAAACGAGCTTAATGCAACAATCTCACCTTGGCCTTTTGCCGCTTGGGGAATGTATGCCATTGGTCCGATCAAGCCCACCGCCTCAAATGGGCATCGGTTTATTTTAGTGGTTATCGACTACTTCACTAAATGGGTTGAATCCGCATCTTACAAAGTTGTAACTAAGAAGGTCGTTGCGAATTTTGTTCGTGACCGAATTGTCTATCATTTCGGGGTTCCAGAGTCCATAATCACTAACAATGCTGCCAATCTCAACAGTGATCTGATGAAAGCCATGTGTGAGACTATCAAAATCAAGCACAAGAATTCCACAGCATATTGTCCCCAAATGAACAGAGCCATGGAAGATGCCAACAAAAACATCAAGAAGATACTGAGGAAAATGGAAGAAATCACAAACAATGGAACGAGAAGCTACCATTCGCCTTATTGGGATATCGTACTATAGTCCGCACATCAACCGAGGCAACTCCCTATTTGCTGGTTTATGGTACTGAAGTTGTCATTCCTGCCGAAGTAGAAATTCCTTCACTGAGAATCATACAAGAAGCTGAGCTCAGTGACACAGAATAGATAAAGAGCTGTTATGAGCAGCTAGCCCTCATAAACGGAAAGAGGATGAACGTGGTATGTCACAGACAAATTTATCAAAACAGAATGTCCAGAGTCTTCAACAAAAGAGTCAAGCCGAGACAGTTCACACCGGGGCAGCTGGTGCTGAAGAATATCTTCCCGCATCAAGATGAAGCCAAAGGGAAATTCTCTCCTAACTGGCAAGGTCCTTACATAGTTCACAGGTTATTGATAGGAGGAGCCCTCATACTCGTAGAAATGGACGGAGAAATTTGACCAAAACCAATCAACTCAGATGCAGTCAAAAGATATTATGTGTAAATTATCCTATGCTTTTTTACATGATGTAAATTTAACTACGCTCGACCTGATTCCTGTTTAAGAGGGGATATGTAGGCAGCCCTGTGGGTTCGGTCACAATTAAATAGAATTTCTATTTCCCCCATAATCAGAAACTGGGGCAGAATTTTGAGGAGGACCCTCAAAATTCCGAAGAAAGTTCAGCCAATCGCAACATATAGAGCAGTCAGAAGTGTTATTCAGTTAACTGGGGTAGAATTTTGAGGAGGACCCTCAAAATTCTACGGCAGAAGCAGTCACAATGTCTTTGATCGTGTCACAGTCACTGGTTCACCTAACCAATTTCTAAACTATATTTTACTATGTCTTCAAAAATTATGCATGCATACTTTTGAACATAAACTTTGCTTTAGCGAACGCTACCTCGATAATTTGAACAGGGTCTTCAGACGGAACAGAGCAAATCAATCAAGCAGACGAAAGCACGAACCAACCTTCCCCTGCAAAACTCATGACTTTTCTTTAAACGCAAGAATACGGAATATACACACCTTAGAATCATAGCCTTCATAGCAATAAAGATACCAAACTCATTTCTAGCTAAGAAATACCCTACTATCACCTATTATTTCAATCTTGCATAAGGCTAAGCCCTGCCTCCATATTTGCATAAGGCTAAGCTCTGCCTTCTATTTGTATGAGACTAAACTTTGTCTCAAACTTGCATAAGGCTAAGCATTGCCTTCCACTTGCATAAGGCTAAAAACTGCATTCTCTTTGCATGGGACTAAGCCCTATCCCGGACCTTGCATAAGGCTAGGCATTACCTTCCACTTGCATAAGGCTAAGCACTGCCTTCTCTTTGCATGGGACTAAGCTCTGTCCCGAATCCTGCATAAGGTTAAGCACTGCCTTCTCTTTGCATGGGACTAAGCTCTGTTCCGAATCTTGCATAAGGCTAAGCATTGCCTTCCACTTGCATAAGGCTAAGCACTTCCTTCTCTTTGCATGGGACTAAGCCTTGTCCCGAATCCTGCATAAGGCTAAGCACTGCCTTCACTTTGCATGGGACTAAGCCCGGTCTCGAATCTTGCATAAGGCTAAGCATTGCCTTCCACTTGCATAAGTCTAAGCACTGCCTTCTCTTTGAATGGGACTAAGCCCTGTCCCGAATCCTGCATAAGGCTAAGCACTGCCTTCTCTTTGCATGGGACTAGGCCCTATCCCGAATTTTGCATGGGACTAAGCCCTGTCCCGAATCTTTGCACGAGACTAGGCACTGCCTCTTCTCTTCTCTCGGGCTAAGATATGCCCTCAACTTCATACAAGACTAAGCCTTATCTTGTCATTTCTAGCATCATGTCTTTGCACCTCATGGGCTGAAATATCGCCAACTTGTCTGAAGGCGTCATACTCTGAAGGCACCATCCTCATAGCCGGAAGACACCATGCCATGGCCTGAGGATCTCTCAAACTTGCTTATCATTACTCAAAGACGTCATGGTTCGGAGGCACCATTTCATGGCTCGAGAACATCATTGCATGGCCTGCGAATCCCTCACCTCTCAATTCATGGCCCGGGACATCACGGTCTAATGACGTCATCCTCAACCGTCCAAAGACAATTCTCATGGTCTGAAGCGAATTTGCATCATGTTTAAATTCACGCAAAGATATATGCTTGTAGTGCGTCTTTCATTTGTAGGTAACCCGATGAGCAACCATCACCCTAACAGGAGTAATCCCGATCCAATTCCTTCACACCATTTCAAACCTGACCACTCACCGTAGCCATTTCACCCATTCAAAACCTTGTGTCCGTTCTTGTGATAACTTCATCGGTATATTTCGCTGGTGAATCCAGAACGACGCACGACCTGATTCCTATAAAACCAGGGATATGTAGGCAGCTCGAAAATCAGAGTGCGGCCTATGTCTCTCAAATCACCCTATCCGGGCAAAATTGGCCATCATATCTTTACCCGATAACTCTTTCATCCATCCCGGGTAAAGAGGGGTAGTTGTTGACACCTAATTTTTTCCTATATTATTTTCAAAATGCATATATGAACATAAATTAATATTTTTCCATAATTTCTGCATTTTTTTTAAGGATTTTCAATTAATTTATCCCAGTATTTTTATTATATATAAATAATTACCAATTGCATCACAAATGGTTTTATAATAATTTTAGTGCTTAATTTTATCATTTATGTTTATACTAAGCTTTAATTATTTCTTGAACATCCATATTTACATTTTAGGGTTATAATTGCAATAACTTTGCAATAATAGCCCACATGCGCATAATTGCCTTATTTCACAAGAAAATGACCTTTTATATTTTTATTATATTAAGTAATTATTTTAAATCATTTTCATGCATAAATATCAATTTTTATCATTTATTAGATATTTTTATGAATTATTTATCAAATTGATTGGGTATTTAACGAATAGCCACTTTTAATTTCAGACCATAGCCCAAAATATTACCCAGCCCATTTAGAATCACAACCCAATACCCAATACCCAAAACCCAATTCTTCCAACCCGCCCCAACCCCAGATGGAATCTTGGCCGTTGATCTCAGAAGATCAATGGTCCAAGATTCATTTCCTTTTTTAATTACACCAAACGACCCTAAACCTAATCATTTCCCCAATTTCGCCGCCCCTAAATCCCCTCTTCCTCTCTTCTCTCTCAACCTTCCCCTAACCTTAGCCCGCTGTCACCTGAACCCCCTTCAGTCCATGGGGTTCTGCTTCGATCTTAGGTCTTATATGGCCTCCTATCTTTACTGGTGGTATGGTTTTTATGTTATCTGATGGAATCTCGAAGGGATTCGACACAGACTTGGCTTCTTTCCTTCATTTACTCGATGAATCTGCCTGTGTTCATCTCTATCTTTGTGAGTACTGTTATCTTCACGTTTATGGCTCAAATCTATGGTTTCAAACTAGATATTCTTCTCATCTCTGTCACTTTTAAAACCCTAGTCTATTGCTACTCGAATCTGTTCAGATCCTTGTAGATCTGAGATAATTTTAAGTTTATTTGATATTTCTCTTTAAAAAACTTTCTGTGTTCTATTATTATTAACCGATTTTTGTTTTCTTTAAAGCTAGGGTTTCATCCCTTTAAGTTTCTGCAAAAATACTAAATTTTTCTCTAAGTGTTTAACTCTAGTTTTCTTTACTTGTTAGACTGATTCTCATGTCTATGTTCTAAACCCTAGGGTTTCTTCTTATCTCATTGATTGTTTCAATATTTGTCCGTTATTCTTTAATTAATAGAGATTAATTGATTTTATTTGACTAATTAGGGTTTGAAATTATATTATTCTTCTAAGATTGTTACTTTTTGTGATTTTTACCTATTTTCCTTATTTGTGAAACATAAATTGGTACGACTTTCCTTAATTATGCTATTGATCGGATTTATGGGTTCTAGTTTATTCCAACTGAATTATAAATGTCCTATGACTTATTTCTTGCCTTATTTAAACCCCAATCTGAGCTGTTAATTGATTCTCCCCAATTTAAGGGGGTCTTTCCCGGATTCTGTTGAGTTATTTGATTGAGTTTAGCCCCCAATTAACGGGTTAATTTTATTTGTATGCCTTATTTATGAACTCTAATATTCTTTTCCTTGTTTGTTTTACCCTACTAAGTGCTATATAATCCCCCTCCCCCTTCTGATTTTGAAAAGACACGAACACACTCAGAAAGATACAGAAACACACACACAAACTCTTATTCACACACACTCTCCATTGTAATTCCTTCTGTTACTTGTGTTTGCTGCACTGTCTAGCCTGCTGAAAGCCAATGCTAGACTATTGGATTCAACTTGTCTTCACCTTCCTGCTTGCTATCTTTTAATTGGTATGCCCCTATTTTTGTTATCATAATCTCTTCTATGTGCTATGTGTCTCAGTATACTTCTGCTTTGATACTTGTCTCCTAGTCGTCTCCTTCTCAACTACTATGCTTCAGTTCCTGTTCTCTATGACTTATATGATTAGTTCACTCCGAACCTCAACATGTGCACGTTTATTATATGCTTCTTGTTTATTTTAATCAATATGCTTTAGTCTTATTACTTATTTGTCCCATATGGTTGTGCGGTTAGTGTTCCAACATGCTTCTGTTTTGCCCTATGTTTCTCTTAACCGGCATGAATTTACTCCTGTTAACTTGTCATGTTCTATGTGATAACATGTCCCTGTTTTTCCCATGATACTTGTTTACTCATTCTGAAACTAGCATGTAAAATTCCCACTGCCCCACCCATTTTGTATGATAGTTTGATTAGTCGTTTTGATTTCAGCATGTTTCTCTTGTTTAATACATGTATATATGCTCACTTAGTAGTAGCTAATGAACTAAGTCAATTCCAACCATGTGAAACCTTGTTTTGACTTAATCGTGACTCTGTTCTGTATGTGATTCCAGTGTTCCTGGTGATTGTTTGATTACTGGAATTCATGTCTGAACTCAATTTGCTAAATGTGGTTCTGTTTGTAGTTTTAAAATTTTGTAATCTGTTTCTGTTCACTTCTAAAATCCAAGCTATTTTTCTAAAACTATCTCCTACCATTATATACTATTTTTCAACTCCTACTCTTATATATCTAGGGTTTTTCTCCTCCAGTGTGAGCACTGCCTAGGAGTCCATGAGACTCCTCCCGAACTCTGACACACTGGGGCTGGCCTTTCCAAGCTTGTTTACAAAAAATTATTTCTTTGAAAAGGTTCTAGTGTGAGCATTGACCGGGATCCCTGAGGCCCTTGGGAACTTTGACACGCCAGAAACCATTTGGTGTATTATGGGCTATTGGTGTACCTCAGACTTGCTTGAAGGCCTGGATTCCAGGATTGACATTGGGCCTGCCAAGGCTCCCTATAGTATAGTGATTTTTATTATGTAAATTCATTTGTATTGGCCTGTAATAACAATCTTCGTAAAACAGATATGGGGTTATTAGTAAAAGCTGGGGAGGGACTTCATATGTATATATTTTTTGTTGGGTTCGGGTAGAAATCATGCCTATAGGTTATTGTGGTGATGATGTATATGTATTAGAAAATCATGCCCATAGGACTTATCTCATTCTTTGAAATCCTTAATTTTCATACGTCCATCTTAGAAATCCTGCTTCTAGGTCGTTATCAATTCTGCCTCAATTACCATATTATTAAAACCTCTATGTGTGCATTAGAAATCATGTTTCTAGGTTCTTTTGTTGAATTTGCTTGGCAATTAATTAACACCTTTATTCGCCTAGATATCATGCCTATAGGAAACACATAAACTTTGGCATCATGCATATAGGAAATAAGTGTAAAAACAGCTTCAACACTTAGATATCATGCCTATAGAAAAAAAAATGTATAAAATCAGTTTCTATGTTTAGATGTCATAATGCTTGTAATCAGTTTCAGCACATAGAAAGCATGCCTATAGGATCTAAAAGATGAAATCTGCATATTAAAATCAATCACTGGTTTACAATCACGGTCTAATTAACGTTTAGATATCATGTCTATAGGATTCTGCCCGGTTATCAATTAGTCAAGCCTGTGGGATAATTAAAATCCTGGGTTAAAATTGTGATTTTCTTCCTGCTTGAAACGTGCTCAAATTCTGTATTAACAAAATCAGTAGAAAAATTTATAGGTATTCGCTTCCTCGCTTAATAAAACTTATATATATTCTATTTATGCTCATTTAATATCATGCCTATAGGGATCCTAAATCATTTAAAACTGTTTGTTTGAATAAGCGTGCAACTGTTTGTCTATTTGTGGAGGTAAATATGAGCCCCTTTAATTGTTCCTTATGTGATATTCCTACTTGATTTTTGTTTGTCGCTTAGATTTTCCCCTTTTAAGCAACATAGGTGAGTCTAGAACCACCTTAATAGAGATCCTAAACACCTCCAGGGCCATAGGTAAGGGACGATTAGTGCACGCATAGGGTATGTACCAGATGCTATTAGAACGCCTATATAATAATTTAAAAAGGGAGGGTAATTGGGTAGTGAAGGAGATGATGACCTGTGCGCTAATGCTACGCGTAACACCTCTATTTGAGGAAGGTTACCAAGTATTTCATAGAAGTGATCCTATAGGCTAATAAACCTAGGACCCCCTTTAATTCCCATTTTGAAATGATTCCTATTTGTTTAAATTACTTTATTTTCTTCAAAGACTAATTCTCTTAAATTGGGTTTGGCCGGGACCCACCGTTGTGGACCTCGAGGGGTGCCTAACACTTGCCCCCCAAGGTAATTTCGAGCCCTTACCCAATCTCTGGTAAAGTAAACCGGTTTATGATTTATTTGCTTTAGGTTCCCTAACGCACCTTAATCCGTTAGATAGTGACTCTTCAAATTCCATACCCCGTCCCAAAAGGAAATGAGTTATCCTAAAATGTCGAAACCCGAACTCCACGAGGAAAAAGGGGGCGCGACAATGCTTAGTCTATTTTAAAGATTCTTGGTGTGATGAGTTAGGAGGATTGTTTAAAAAAAGGTTGTGTCTATAAGTGTAGTTTGATTGCTCGAGGACGAGCAAGGTTTAAGTGTGGGGTATTGATGTGGGGCTATAATTCCATTGTTTCGTACATTATGTGCCTTACATTTTACATGCTTTAATGGTAAATTACACTTTATTTTCACTTAATAGAGTCTATTTTATGTGTAGGTGAATGAGATGAAAGTAGAACAAAAGGGATACTTAAACGTTGAAAGTGTGCTCGAGAACAGTGAAAAGGAGATACCTGGCGATGCCAGGCTTAAAGCTGGCGTTAGGCTGGAGAGGCCAGGGAAAAGCCTGGTTGAAGCTGGCGTTAGACTGGCGAGGCCAGGCAAAAGCCAGGTTGAAGCTGGCGTTAGGCTAGCG
The DNA here is from genome assembly GCA_005239525.1 of Nicotiana knightiana. Classification (NCBI taxonomy): domain Eukaryota; kingdom Viridiplantae; phylum Streptophyta; class Magnoliopsida; order Solanales; family Solanaceae; genus Nicotiana; species Nicotiana knightiana. The sequence continues at coordinate 16,680 of ML423113.1, read as the reverse complement.
AGGCCAGGCAAAGGCTAGGCTAAAGCAGGCGTTATCCTGGCGACACCAGGCCTGAGGCTAGGTCCATTCCGAGTTTTGAAGCTTTATTTCGTCTCCTGGTTTGACTGGGACATGAACTACACGTTTAGGTCTTTTCCTACACATATAAATAGACCTAAAAACTCCACTTTGAAGGAAGTTTTGCGACTGGAGGCAAGAATTCACGTGAGAGAACATCACGCTTGGGGGAGGCTTTCAACTAGTTTTTCTTCTCTTATTTTCCTTTAATCTCATAGTTTATTAGTTCTAGAGTTTTGGGTGCTACATGAACGTTGTAGTTTGAAGCTTGAATTGTTCTTATTATTTTATCATATTGGTTTATTTGTTCAATCTTGCGCTTAACAATTTAATTGCTTGATCACCAATTGAATACTATCTATGAATCTAGGATTGAACTCGGGAGAGGGAATTCTAGATTGCATATAATATTGAGTAGAGCAAGATTTTAACTCTGGGGGGGGGGGGTGGATTTACAGTTAGGATAGGAATTTCCCCTTATCGCCTTGCTTGGTTACTATACAGGAATTATTAATATGTTCTTGTTAATTCTAATTCCATAGGAATATAGGCGTTGCATTAGATTGAATAGGCAGTAGTACTTCGGGAGAAGACTACGAGCAATATCAACCTGTCAACTAATAAATCAGATAAATTAATTAGACTATTTAAGTGGAAAACTCAACGGGATTGTTAGCTAACCCATAAATCTAGAACATTCATTCACATTGAATTCGTCTTTAAGCTTCTCGTTGTTTCTTTAATTTCATAGTTTGCTACTCTAGATTAATTTTAGTTAAATAATCGCACTTTAGAAAATCGCTTGAATAGATTAATTATTTGGGTTTAATCTAGTTGATAGTTAATCACAAGTCACTGTGAGTACGATATCTGGACTTACAATCCTATATTACTTGTCGACCACGTATACTTGCGTGTGCGTTTGGGAGAAACAAGTTTTTGGCGCCNCATCCCCCCCCCCAAACTTCACCTTTAATTCACCAAAACTAGGTGTAATAATCCATGGATTATCAATATCTAACATCAAAATTAAGTAAACTTCACTTACGTTTTCAATTGTAGAGAACTCCTGAAAATCGCCTCTAACCAAGCTCCACAACTCCAAATAATGAAAAATGACCAAACTCCTCAAGATATAAAGTCTACCTAGTGATACCGCATTTACAGTCCAAATTAATGCATATGCAATGCCGCATTTGCGATCAAAACTCGCATCTGCGAGTTTCACTTAAGTCTCGACCTCCCGCTTCCGTGGTCAACCCCCACGCACCTGCGCACCTGCTTTTGTTGTCCGCTATCGCAGGTGCAACCTCGCTTCTGTGCTAAGCCTTCCGCATCTGTGGCCCCTTGATCCTCCAACCCAGTTCTACTTTTGTGGCTCCTGGTCCGCATCTGCGGACTCGCATCTGCGGCCCATCCATTGCAGGTGTGAAAGCACCATAACTCAGAAGTTCTTCAGAAATGCCAACATAGACCAAAGTGATCCGAACTCAATCCGAAACACACCCGAGGCCCCCAGAACCCCGTCCAATCACACCAATAAATCCAAAAATATAATACCGACCTACTCAAGGCCTCAAATCACACAAAACAACATCAAAACTCCGAATCACATCTCAATTCAAGCCTAAGGAAAGTAATGAACTTCCAACTTCCAAAACTCATGCCGAACCACACCAAATCAACTTGGATTGGCCTTAAATTTTGCATACAAGTCCCAGATGACACAACAGACCTATTCCAACTCCGAAACCACAATACAAATCGGATATCATCAAATTCAACTTCTGGTCAAACCTATGAACCTTTCAAACCTTCAACTTTCCAACTTTCGCCAAAAAGCACCAAATCAACCTATGGACCTCCAAATCCAAATCTGAACATACGCCTAAGTCCAAAATACTATACGAATCTATCGAAACCATCAAAACACCATTTTGGGGTCGTCTACATAAAAGTCAAACTTCAGTCAACTATTTTAACTTAAGCACCCAACCTTGAGACTAAGTGTCCCAATTCGATCCAAAACTTCCCCGAAGCTAAACCAACCAACCCCGCAGGACACATAACAACAAATAATCATATGTAAAGCATAAGGAAATGGGGTTCAAATACACAAAATGACCGATGGTCAAAAGGTGAGGATATTTTCTTTGCATCTCCTGCTCGATCTCCCAAGTAGCATCCTCGACCAGCTGATCTCTCCAATGAACCTTTACCGATGTTATTCTCTTCAACTTCAACTTTCGAACCTGCCAGTCCAAAATGGCCACCGACTTCACATCATAAGTCAACTCATTGTCCAACTGCACTGAATTGAACTCCAAAACATATGACAAATCCCCATAATACTTTCGGAGCATTGAAACATAAAACACTGGGTGGACTCCCGATAGACTAGGTGGCAAGGCAAGTCTGTAGGCCACATCTCCAACTCTTTCTAGCACCTCAAAAGGACCAATATACCGAGGTCTTAGCTTTCTCTTCTTCCCGAACCTCATCATACCTTTCATGAGTGGAACTCTTAGTAGAACCTTCTCACCCACTATGTATGGAACATCATGAGCCTTCCTGTCTGTATAAATCTTCTGCCTACGCTGTACAAAGTCGCTCCTAAATCAGCTTCACCTTCTCCAAAGCATCACAGACCAAATTAGTGCCCAACAATCTAGCCTCCCAACGCTCAAACGAACCAACCGGAGAACAAAATTGCCTCCCACACGGATACTCGACTGATAGTTGTTGTTATAGGCAAACTCTATTAATAGTAGAAACTAATCCCATAATCCCCCGAAATCAATGACACATGCTCGTAACATATCCTCCAATATCTGAATAGTATGTTTGGACTATCCATCTGTCTGGGATGAAATGTCGTACTTAGCTCAACCTATGTGCCCAACTCATGATGCACTCCTCTCCAAAAAAGCAATGTAAATTGTGTGCCTCGATTTGAGATAATAGCATGAGTATACCATGAAGGTGAACAATCTCACGAAGATAAATCCGAGCCAGCTGCTTCGAAGAGTAGGTAGTCATGACTCGAAAAAAGTGTGCAGACTTGGTCAGTCTGTCCATAATGACCCACACTGCATCAAATCTCCTCAAGGTCTATGGAAGCCCAACTACAAAATCCATAGTGATATGCTCCCACTTCCACTCCAGAATATCTAGCCTAAAGCAAACCACCCAGCCTCTGACGCTCGTACTTCACCCACTTTTAGTTCAAACACCGAGCAACATACTCAACAGTTCTTCATCCTCCGTCACCAATAGTGCTGCCTCAAGTCCCGGTACATCTTCATGGCACCCGGATAAATGTAATACTGCAAACTATGGGCCTCCTTAAGTATCAACTCCTGCAATCCATTCATATTAGGCACACAAATACGGCCCTGAAGTCTCAATACCCCATCATCGTTAATAGTAACCTCCATGTTATCGTCGTGTTGCATCATGTCCCTTAGGACAATCAAGTCGGGATTATCATATTGACGCTCTTTGATGCACTCAAACAAATACGATCGTGATTAAAAAAAATACGATCGTGATGCAACACATGCTAGAACCCTGCTAGGCTCTGAAATATCCATCCTCACGAACTTGTTGGCTAAGTCCTGAACATCAAAAGCTAAAGGTCTATACCTAACTAGGATAAAACCAAGGCTCCCCATGCTCTCAATCTTCCTACTTAATTATTTGGCCACCACATTAGCCTTCCTCGGATGATAAAAAATAGTAATATTATAGTCCTTTAGTATCTTTAACCACCTTCGTTGCCTCAAGTTCAGATCCTTTTGCTTGAATAAAGAGACTTTTTTTATCCATGAACACCTCACAAAACACGCCATAAAGATAGCATCGCCAGATCTTAAGCACGTGAACAATGGCTGCCAACTCCAAATCGTGCAATTGGTAGTTCTTCTCATAAGGCTTCAATTGACGTGAAACATAAGCAATCACTCTACCATCCTTAATCAATGCACAACTAATGCCAATCCATGAAATATCACAATAGAGTGTATATGAACCCGATCCCGAAGGCAAAACCTTAACTAGAGCGGTAGTCAAACAGTCTTGATCTTTTGATATCTCTCCTCACACTCATCATACCACCTGAATGGGGCACCTTTCTACGTCAATCTGGTCAATGAGGCTACTATAGATGAAAAACCCTCCACAAAACATCGATAATACCCAGTCAATCCAAGGAAACCCCGGCTCTCTATAGCAATAGACGATCTCGGCCAACTCTGAACTGCCTCAATCTTCTTCAGATCCACCTTATCCCCTCATGTGATACCATGTTACGCAAGAATGCCACCGAGTCTAACCAAAACTTGCACTTGGAGAATTTAGGAATATAGCTTTTTCTCCCTTAAAGTCTGGAGCATGATCCTCAACTGCTGCTCATGATCCTCCCGACTGCGAGAATATACCAATATATCATTAATAAAAACTATGATGAAGGAATCCATATAGGGCTAAAATACGTTGTTCATTAAGTGCATGAAAGTTGTTGGGGCATTAGTCAACCTAAACGATATCACCAATAAATCATAATGACCATAAGGGGGCTGGAAAACAGTCTTTAGAATATCTGAAGCCCTAATCTTCAACTGATAATACCCCGATCTCAAATCAATCTTCGAGGACACCCTAGCACCCTGAAGTTGATCAAGTAAGTCATCAATATGCAGTAGTAGGTACTTGTTCTTAATAGTAACCTTATTCAAGTGCTTGTAGTCAATGCACATCCTCATAGAACCATCTTTCTTCTTCACAAATAGCATCGGTGCACCCCAAGGTGACACACTAGGCCTGATGAAACCCTTATCAAGCAATTCCTATAACTATCCTTCAATTCTTTCAACCCCACTAGTTCCATGCGATATGGCATAATAGAGATGTGCAAAGTGACCGGAACAAAATCAAGACCAAAATTAATATCCCTGTTGGGTGGCATGCCCGGTAGATCTGTAGGAAATACATCTGGGAACTCCCCCACTACTAAAACTGAATCAACAGTAGGAGTATAAGCACTAACACCTCTCATGAAGTTCAAATACGTCAAACACCCTTTCTCAACCATCCGTTGAGCTTTCAGAAAAGACACCACTCTATTAGGAACATGATCCATGGAGCTTTTCCACTCAAACCTCGGCAAACCTGGCATAGCCAACATCATGGTCTGAGCGTGACAATCAATAATATCGTGATATGGTGACAACCAATCCATCCCCAAAATGAGATCAAAATCCACCATACTGAGCAATAAAATATCAACTCTAGTCTCATAACCCCAATAGTAACCACACACGAACGATATACATGGTCCACCACAATAGATTCACCCACCAGTGTAGGTACATGAACATGAATATCTAAAGAATCACGAGACATATCCAAATATTGAGCAAAGTATAATGATACATATGAATAAGTGGAACTAGGGTAAAATAACACTGAAGCATCTCTATGGAACACAAAAACAATACATATGATCACGGCGTCGGAGGCAACTGCCTCTGGCCTGGCTGGAAATGCATATCAACGAGCATACCCACCCCCTGACTGACCTCTCCCTAGAGAGAACTCATCTCGTACGACCTCCACTTCGCGCTGGCTGAGTGGTGGTGTAGCAACTGGTGCGGGATTCATAAAATGGCCTAACTACTACACGGGACCTCCGAGAAAATGAGGGCAATACCCCTCACATGTTCTAACTCCCTACACTCATAGCAACCTTGAACGGGAAATGACTGTGGGGCCTGAATCGGACCCCGTGAACTAAAATAACCACTGGAAGAGAATGATATTGATGAACCCTAAATTGATGGAGCGCGATAAGAGATCTGAGCTGGGAGTGTACTAAATGAAAACTGTACCGAAGCTCTTCAACAGAGAAATGGGGAATGATAAACTAGTTTGATACACTGGCCGCTCACAAACCGACCTTGGCCTCCAGATGAGGCACTATTGAGTCCTCCAAAATAGTGAGGTCTCTTGTTAGAGGTTGTCTCCCTACTCTGTCCTCTAATGCGCTCGATCCTCCCGGTGATATCCACAACCCGGGTAAAGAAAATATCATCCTCGATCTCCCTGTCCATTTGTAGACTGATACCATATGTAAGACTATATATAAACCTACACACCCTCTCTCTCTCTCTCTCTCTCTCTCTTTCTCTCTCTCTTTCTCTCTTTTAGTAAGGATCAGAATAGCTCTATGGCGTGATAAATCCATGAATCTGGTCTCATACTGAGTAACTATCATTCTACCCTGTTGAGGGCGCTCTAACTAACTGCGAAAGTCCTCTCTCTAAGTGAAGAGAATGAACTTCTCTAAGAACAATTGTAAGAATTGGACTCAAATAAGAGGAGGTGAACCTGATGATTTGCCCCGAATATACTCCTGCCACCACCGTCGTGCCGCTAAAACAATGCAAAGTCAACTCTGTTGGACTCCACTATACCCATGTTGAACAATACCTCATGGTAACTGTCCAAGAAATCCAGGGGGTCTTCAGAAGGTGTACCACCAAAGCGAATGGAAAACAACTTGGTGAACTTGTCCAATCTCTTCTTCCCCTCAGCTGACATCATGGCTCTCTCCCGGGGACGTGTAGCAACAACTTGTTGAACGACACCAACTGGTAGAACTGCTGGGGTATGATACTCGTGAGCCATCATTCCTAGAGTGTGAGTAGCGGGAATTTGAGCTCCTCCCCTTGCATGAAAAATGGTTGGTGCAACAGGAAATATACCTTCCCGGGCCACACTCTCCATAAGGCCAACCAAGCGGACTAGAGCGTTCGGAAGTACTAGGGTAGCAATGAACCCCTCTGGGACATGAGCTAGTCCTACTAGCTCGGTTGCAACATGGATCTCTTCCTCCCACTCTATCTGAGGCTCAATATCAGGTGTCGTTGCACATGCTCTAGGATGAGCTCTACCTCTACCTATAACTCTGCCTCAGCCCCGACATCTACCCCTGGTAGTGGCTGCAGTCTAGGGATCTAGATCCTGATCAGGTGAACATGTCGTCATCATCTGTGTGAGAATAGAAGAATAAAGGTCCGGACTTCGAAATTAAAAAATTCACACGTCAAGAATGAAGAAAGTGAAGTTTCCTAATAGTTTGGTATCCTCTCGAAGATAAGTACAAACATCTCATAACCAATCCGCAAGACTCTACTTAACTTGCTCATGACTTGTGAGACCTAGGCAACCTAGTGCTCTGAAACCAACTTGTCACGATCCAAATTCGCACTATAGCCATGACGATGTCTAACACTGCTTGCTAGGCAAGCCAACAATTTCACAATAACAATAAACTTGTATAATAGAACTTAATAATCTCAACAATGGTAATATCATAAAATATCTGAGAAAATAAACAATAACACAACCACAATCATCCCAATGATCTTATGTCAACGAGTACATAAGCAATACAAAATCTCAAAATACATAGCCAAATCCTCAATACAAACTGTCTGGATGGTAGAACAGTGATAATAGAAATAAACAAAAGAGAACTTCAAGGTCTGCGAATGACATAACAACTACCTCGTAGTCTCCACAAGCTGGTAGTGCAAACTCTAGCAATCACCATGCCCAGAAGTACCTGGATCTGCACATAAAGTGCAGAGTATAGTATGAGTACAACTGATCTCATATACTCAATAAGTAACAAATCTAACCTCAGGCTGAAAGTAGCGACGAGCTCGAAAGAAAGTCTGTGTCAAACACCAATAATCAATGAACTCATATTACAATAAAGACAGTAAAAGTAAATAACTCAAAAGATAGCATGTTTAGCTCGTTCACAATTATGAAAAATTAGACATGTTTTCAAAGTATAACAGTCAAAGCCCAATCTTTCACCAAAATTTCTAAAATGTGAGTTTATCAAGGAAACTGTGATTTTTTCTTTCAACAAGAAATAAGACATTTCGTTTACCAGCTAGCATGAGAAAGATACATCTCTATGCGTCCATGTCAAATATAAATGTCAAATCAATAACATCATAGTGAAATCATCAAGTACACTGACTCTCATCACACTCACAGTGTCTGGCACGAGTACCCCCCACCATCACACACAGCCATACTCAGCATTGTACGGTTGCCTGGCACAAATGCCCCTTACCGAAGCACTTATATAACTCTATGATTGTGCTTACTGTAATATCAGACTACGGATGGGCAGATCCTTTCCCAAGGACTAATCAACAACCAATATAACCACTGTAGCGAGCATCCCAAACCAAATATCAGTCTGTTGCAGCGTGCAACTGATCCAATATAACTCATAGCATGGCTCTATGGCCCATATCCATCATCAACTACTTAAGTCTCAATGGCTCACATCTCATAGAACTCAACTCAAACAATATTACATATAGAAGGCAACAACAGCATGTGATATGACATATAAATAATGTACAAAGACTGGATACAACATACAAGTAAATAATTATGATTGAGAATATGACTACAATTAAGGGAAACAACACAAATAGACCCATCATGTCTCCAACAAATAAGTACATAGCATACACATAATTTCTAACATGAATCATAGCTCAAATAATCATACAAGTAGAGAAAATATGGATATAATGATGCATGGTTGCAAGCAAGTCTTAAAGTAGCCTAAGGTCTACCCGGATCATGATACCTCGGTGTAGACACACGCTCCTATCACCTAGCACATGTGTCACCCCAAAACATCTCAAGTATCACAGTCTACTGGGATAATTACCCTCAAACCAAGTTTAGATATATTACTTACCTCAAAACACGTGAATCAATACTCCAAATATTTCTTCCCACGTGAATCGGCTTCCAAGCGACTCGAATCTAGCCAAAACAACATAATATCATCAATAAAAGCCATAAGAAACAACCTCAAACCATAAATCAAAGATCTTAATTCAAATATGCAAAGTCAACCCAACAGCCAACCCCAGGCTCGCACTCCCGAACTCATCAAAACTTTAAAATTCCGATTAACATTCTGATACTAGTCTAAATATGTGTGTTTCATCCAAAACCAACCTCAAATCGACCCTCAAATCATCAATTTTTACTCTCCAAAATCATAGTAAAAAACTCCCAAATTTCACCTTTAATTCACCTAAACTAGGTGTAATAATCCATGGGTAATTAATATCTAACATCAAAATTAAGTAAACTTTACTTATCCTTTCAATTTTAGTGAAAAGTCTCCCAAAAATCGCCTCCAACTACGCCCCACAACTCCAAATAATGAAAAATGACCAACCCTTTGAGATATAAAGTCTGCCGAGTTATCAGCGTCGGACCCACGATTTTGTGCAAGCGGGTTCAATCTTAGAAGTACATCATTTTAGTCGTAAAATATAGTTGTCAAGTGGGTTCAAATAAAATATTTATACAAAATTTATGCAGCTTTAATCGTAATTTATACATATATACAGTATTATTTTTTGATGAAGCGGGTTCAGTTGAACCCGCTTGCCACCACGTGCGTCCGCCACTGCCAATGATATCCTGTTTGCGATCCAAATTACCGCATCTGCACCGCTGCATTTGCGGTCAAAAACTCGCATCTGCGAGTTTCACTTAAGTCCCGACCTCCCGCTTCTGCGGTCAACCCCCACGCACCTGCGCACCCCCTTCTGTGATCCCCTACCGTAGGTGCGGCCTCACTTCTGTGCTAAGCCTTCCACATCTATGTTCCCCTTCTCCTCCAGCCCAATTCTACTTTGGCGGCTCCTGGTCCGCATTTACGGAATCATACCTGCAGCCCATCCATCACAGGTGCAAAAGCACTAGAACTCAGAAGCTCTTCAGCAATGCCAACATTGACCATAGTGATCCGAACTCAATTCGAAACACACCCGAGGCCTCTCGAACCCCCTCCAAGCATACCAACCAATCCCAAAACATAACACATACCTACTCAAGGCCTCAAATCATACAAAACAATATCAAAATTGTGAATCGCACCTCAATTCAGGCCTAAGAAAACTAATGAACTTCAAACTTCTAAAACTCATGTCGAACCACATAAAATCAACTTGGATTGACCTTAAATTTTTCAGACAAGTCTCAAATGACACTGAACCTATTTCAACTCCCGAAACCACAATCTGAACCCGATATCATCAAAGTCAATTCCCCACTAAACCTATGAGCCTTCCAAACGTTCAACTTTCTAACTTTTGTCAAAAAGCACCAAATCAACCTACAGACCTCCAAATCATAGTGTGGACATACGCCTAAGTCCAAAATTACCATACGAACCTATTGAAATAATTAAAATACCATTCTAGAGTTTTCTACACAAAAGTCAAACTCCGATCAACTCTTTTAACTTAAGCACCGAACCTTGAGACTAAGCATCTCAACTTAATCCAAAACTTCTCTGAAGCTACACCAACCAGCCCCATAGATCACATAACAACAAATACTCATATGTAAAGCATTAAGTAGGGAAAAATGAGGCTTAAATATACAAAAGGATCGACTGGGTCATTAGAACAACCTTTGCCTATGCAACAAGTTGAGCTTGCTATGGGACATTATGTAGAAAATTCACAGCTTAAGAGTGGTGGTATTCCACAATATCATAGATGTGGTATTTCCCAGACACAGGGAGGTATTATTTCTCAAAACCAGGGAGGTGCCTTCTATTTCACCAAGAGCAATATGACCATATATTGTATATTCTGACTAACATTGCTATGCTACTCCTCAAGCCAATGTGGCAGGTACTAGTACTGCACTTATAGATTTTGCTAGTCCTCAGAAATGGATCATTGACAGTACAGCTACTAATAATATGGTGTCTAATGTTAATTTGCTTACGAATGCTTCTTTGGTTGAACCTACTAAGTGTAGAAGAGTTTTATTATCTGATGAAGATGTTGCTCATGTGACTCATGTTGGTGAAAGTCACATTTCAGACAAATAATAATAAAGAAGAGTTTCATGTGCCTCAATTCAAGGATAATCTATTATCAATATCTAAGGTGATAAGAGATCTAGGATGTTTTACCTCCTTTATATTCCAATTTCTATGGCAAGGTAAAAGAGATTGGTAGAGAAAGAGCTGACCTTTACTTCTTGCAGAATCATGGTGCTAAGAAGATGAATACAATAACTCTAGTTGTTGGTACAAAGTCAAGACGTGTTGTCAACAATACAGATATTACCCCGTGGCACAGAAGACATAGACATGTGTACAATATATTTCTCAGTAAATAATTTATGCTAGTTTAGTGAGTGTTACTATACTATAAATACGTGTAATTTCTGTCCTTTTGCTAAACAAACTAGAATTCCCTTTCCTACCAACAACATTAAGACTGCTAATGCAGTTGATCTCATCCATGCTTTGAAACCGAAATCTGATGTGTATGTTGTTCTTTAATAGTTCATTGCCTTTGTTCATGCTCAGTTCAGTAAAATTATTTTGTTATTAGATCTCACAATGATTATGAATTTGTTAATCCTATCTTTGATGCTATGTTTAAACATTATATTGTTGTTCATCAAAAACATGTGCTTATACCCCTCGGCAAAATTAGGTAACTCGAGCTCTTAATTTTCAGGCCAACTGTCCCTATTATATTTTGGGGTCACTGTGTGCTTGTAGTTGTATATCTTGTTATAATGACATCTTCAGAGCTTGGTGTCCTTTCTCCCTTAGAGCTATTATATGGAAGAAGACCTAACTTGGGGCGGATATGCTATTCTTTTGTTAATAGGGATATGCTATTTAGAGCAGATATATTTCCTTTCAAGGAACCTTAGCCTCCAACACCTCCTATTTTCTTGTCTTCCCCTACTTCCTATGATGATAACTCTCCTTCCTCCCTTGTTGATACTGCCACCAAGTCTAACACAAGAGTTAGATGGGACTACCTGATGCTTTAAGGGTAGAAAATTCAATTCTTGCTTGCCAGAGGTGGTGCAACCCTCTTTGTCCTCTTCAGATCTTGTACCTGCTACTTTGAGAAGGTCCTTGAGGAGCAAACACCCTTTATTTGGCTGAAGTAATGTCCATAAGGATGTGTCTTATTCCGTTTCCAATCATGTGTCTTATGGTGGCATTTCTCCTCAATACCAAGTTTTTCTGGTTACACTCTCCTCAATTGTGGAATATACTACTTATGAAGAAGTTGTCAAGGATCTAAGGTGGATTGGGGCAACGAAAGCTGAAATTGTAGCTCTAAAGGATAACCATACATGGAATGTTGTATCTTTTTCAGATGGCAAGGTGCCTATAGGTTGTAACTAGTTTTACAAAGTGCAAGGTGCCTAGAGACTTAAAATAGTTTTCCAGATTGCAAGGTGCCTACAGTCAACAAGAATGCAATCATTATGAAGGTCTTTTGTCCAGTGGTCAAGATGGTCACTATCATAATCATTCTTGTTGTTGCAGCTTTTGAACATTGGCATATTTATCAAATACACGAAGGTGACTTACATGATGATTTTTACATGACTCTGGCACAAGGATTTCAAAGTTAGTGGGAGAGAAGTACAACCTATAAACTTTTAAAATTCTTGTATGGATTGATGCATGCACCAAGACAGTGGAAGGCCAAACTTTCTGAGGCATTACAAAAAATATGCATTGGAGCTCATATATGAACTTGGATTAGGAGCTGCAAATCCTATTACCACACCTCTTGAAACCAATACTAAACTTTCTACCAAAGAGTATGATGATCATACATGCATTTCTGGTAATTCTAAAGATGAACTCTTGTCAGATCCAGCATGTACTAAGGATTAATGGGAAAGCTTCTTTATCCGACAATCACCAGGCCAGACATTGTCTTCAGTATTCAAACACAAATCCAGTTTATGCAGAAGCTACAAAAGTCACACATGGAAGATACTTAGAGAGCGGTCAGATATGTGAAAAATCAGCCTCAACAAGGTGTATTTTTGTTAAGAAAGAAAATGAGTATCATAACAGCTTATTCTGATGCTGATTGGGCGACGTGCCCTCTTTCCCAGAAATTTGTGACTGAATTCTTAGTTAAGTATGGAGATTCCTTGATATAGTGGAATTCAAAAAGAAAAAATAGAGTACAATTTCTAGGAGATCTACTGAATTAGAGTACAGAATCATTGCTTTAATTGTGGTTGAATTGGTCTGGATATTTGGGTTGTTTAAAGATATTAGAGTGGCAGTTACACTTCCTACTGAGAGTAAAGCAGCAATCCAGATATAAACAAATCTTGTGTTTCATGAGAGAACTAAGTATATCGAGATTGGCTGCTCTTTCATAAGATACAACGAGGGTTAGTAAGGACAAAATATTTGATAACTAATTAAGGATTAGCTAGCAGATGTACCAATTTGGGGCTTAACTATGGTGCAACATGAGTACTTAGATGTTTATGTTGCGCGGACTCTTCAAAACAGCTGCCGCACCCGTGTCGGATCCTTCAAAAATATACTATTTTTGAAGGATCTGACACGCACCCATCGATATTTTCGGAAAGTCCGAGCAACATAGCTTGACGCACAAGATAGGGATACTTGATGTATTCATACCGCCTAGCTTGAGTGGAGTGTTGAAACAAAAGAGTTACTTAAGTGTGAGGGCATTTTATCCTATTTAATGTATAGTTGAATTAGTTAGGCGGTTAGCATTTAGTTAATCATGTAAATGATTGGTAGTTAGTTAACACATGATAGTCGATTAGTGTATATGTATATAAGTGATGTAGAATTTAGTGGGATCAATACAGCTTTTATTTTGCCTCTCAATTCATAACAAATGACAGCTTTAAGTTTCAGCAATGTTCAGCGCGCCTATTGAAGAAGTAGAGGCTTCAACAGCTAGCGATACTACTCTTTCTGTGTTGATTTTGTCCAGGTGTGCATCATTAATTATTTAACGTTTCTGCCTCTAAAATGATTGCATTGATTAATTCATGATTATATTAATCATGTTTTTGACATTTTAATTTGGAGTTCTAGGATTTTAAATATTCATGCTGGGAGAATTAGTGAATGCTGATACCGTCACGTTGACTGTTGATGAGAAGATTAATGTAACATCAAGGAAACATAATTGTGGTGCCTCAACTTTGATTTTTTTCTTTTTTTTTGTACCTTGTCTCTCCTAATTCTGAACCAACAACATCAGATGCGGAGTCAGGATTTTAAATTTATGGGTTTGAAACTGACCACGGACTTATACTGCATCTTAGTTACTGGGTTCGCGATTAGATATTTATACTTATTTAATAAATTTCTAATACAAATAAAGGACCTAAACAAAAGTTACTGGGTTCAGCCGAACCCAGACCCGCTACTCTACCTCCGCCTCTGAACAACATGCACATATCCAACTTCAGACTCTCTCTCTCATACACATGCACTTATTCACGGACACACAAAATGTATATACGGTCGAAATTTTACTAATCTAGGCATATTTACAGTTTTATAAAGCAAAGAAATATAAATCAAAGCTCACATCTGAGCTAGAAGCTGCCGAGCAACTTTATGGGGAGAGCCTCTCTGTTATACGGGAGAGTGTGACAAAGCTCACATCTGAGCTAGAAGCTGCCAAGGAAAGAGAAAAGCTTAGAGATGCTCAGTACGTTGGCATGCAAGCTCAGCTCAAAGCTCTCCTAGCTTCTGGAGCTTTTTCGATTCCCCGGTCTCGCGAGCCATCGCCAGAGGCTCAACTTGAACGTGAGAGTTCCTCCCGTCCTCCCCGTGCTAGTTCCTCTCGTCCTCCCCGTGATCATTATTCTCGTCCTCCTCAAAATGACCCTTCTCATTACCTTCTTGATAATGAAGCTTCATCAGACGATGATGATAATGATGTTGAATGAAATAATCCTTGAGTACTTTTATATACTTTGAACATGACAATATAACTTTGGTCCGTTTCCGAATGGGCTTGTAATAAGTATTAATTTAGTTTTGTTATTTTAATGTGTTAGTTCTATTGAACTTTATACTTTATTGGTTTTAATATTGGTTTTAATGTTGTTGTTGTTTTATTGTTGTTGTTGTTGTGTTGTTGTAGTTCGTATTGTTGTTGTTGTTATTGTAATAGGATTTGGTATGCTGGCAGGTGGTGTAGCTGCCAAAATAGGCAGTTTCTGTCAAAATAATACCCAGAAAAGCGACCAACTTTGGTCACTATTCTATAATTTTTTATTTTTTCCTGGGCAATAGCGACCAAAGTTGGTCGCTAAATAACCCAGATTTCTAGTATAGTGACCAACTTTGGTCGCTATTCTATTAAAAAAATATTTTTTCTGAAAATTGACGACCAATGTTGGTCGCTTAATTAATAAAAAAAATTAAATTGTTGGAATTAGGGACCAATTGTGGTCGCTTTTTGTTAAAACAAAAAATTAAAATAATTATAGAATAGCGACCAACTTTGGTCACTATTTTTCAGATTTAAAAAACTTATATTTTCTTTACAGACCAAAGTTGGTGCTATATTTTGTATAATAATAAATAAATAAATAACGTAATTTAAAAATAGAGACCAACTTTGGTCGCTAAATTTATATTATTAAAATAATATAGCGACCAAAGTTGGTCGCTTTTTTTGATACCGAAATATTTGATCCTTTTAACTTAGAGACCAA
The DNA here is from genome assembly GCA_005239525.1 of Nicotiana knightiana. NCBI lineage: Eukaryota > Viridiplantae > Streptophyta > Magnoliopsida > Solanales > Solanaceae > Nicotiana > Nicotiana knightiana. The sequence goes on along the minus strand of ML423113.1, from coordinate 990 downwards.
AGTTGGTCGCTAATTAGCGACCAACTTTGGTCCCTAAATTAAAGGGACCAACGAAAAAGCGACCAAGCCATTTTGGATGCCTTTTGGTCGCGTTTGCACTGTTTAGCGACCAAAGTTGATCGCTTTTCGTGGTCATTTTTTTCCTGACTTTTACTAGTGTTTGAGAAGTTTTTTTTTGGGAGACTGCATATGCTTGCTAGTATATATTACATTTCTTGTCATGCATTCTTATTATGTTTAATTAAAGAGAAAAAATATAAATAATGATAGGATTTTGACATTTTAAATATTTTTAACTACCATGTTTGCAAGACTTAATATATCAAGCAAGCATCCAATAAGAAATAATCGCTGCATAACTTATCTCTAAACAAAACGACTCAAATAGAATTAGTTTCTTGAGAAAAAGGATATAAATTATTTTAAGGCAAGAGCTTTCAAAACAAAAACCTTTGAAAGTCAGTATTCACATTACAAAGAAGAAAATTTTATGAGATAAATTTTCTTCCAAAGAATTATGCATCAAATAATGGATATATAACTGGATAGAGTGAAATCATTATAGACACATTCTACTGAAATTCTATTATGTACAATATTGTTCACAGAAGGTATGACTTGCTAATGCGTGGTGTCTTGTTCTTTGGTAAAATAATTGTCTTGTGTAAATAATTTTTCCCATGTGATAATATTGATGGTTTTGCTTATGGTGACTCAGAGCGGATTTAAGATTTGAAAATGGCGGGTGTCATAATTTATTATAATATACACTTTATGTCATGGGCGGCTTTCCAACCATGCCCCATGACCCCTTGGACGCGCCCCGTGGCGTCCCAGCAAGCCTCTCAACGCCTAGCGCCACGGACGGCCCCGTGGTCTTGGCCGCGCCAAGTGACAAGCGCGCATGTGCCTCTGTCGCCCCCACCAATTTCCCTCGTGAGCGCCCAGCCACAAGCAGCTGACAACGGACCTGTTTCTACCCCTGTAGAA